>CAUYPO010096526.1:0-101946 GCA_963574435.1 Cheirogaleus major
GCCACCACAGTGGCTGATTTTTCTATTTTTGTATAGACAGGGTCTTACTGTGTTGCTCAGGCTGGTCTCAAACTCCTGACCTCAAGCAATCCTCGTGCCTCAGCCCCGCAGAGTGCTAGGATTTACAGGTGTAAGCCACTGTGCTTGGCCTTCATCTTCTGTTTCTCTGAAGAATATTGGACAAATTATATGTGAGGAATAAGATACAGTGGGAATCTTTCATGTTTTTCGAGGTCATATAGAGATTATTTTATATACTTCGTGAGTAGAATATAAAATAAGTTAAACTGCTAAAATGAGTGATAACTAATGGTCTTTTATTTGGGGTAGTAAAAAATTTCAAATAAGAAAAATAAAGTGAGGCAGGGCTCCTCCCCATTGTTTTTTTGTTTTAGTTGAGTAATATAGAAATAGCAGGCAAAGTTTAATGTTAATGTATTCAACTGGCGTAAGAACTTTTACTTTAATGTAAGGATAGAAAAATATTATAGCAAAGTGATTGTCATATGCATATCTTTGGTTAAATGCTGTCAAAGACCACCAAGAGCACCCTTGTAACAAACTTAAATTTATTTTGCTTGTTGCCTCAAGGGAGGACACATCCCAGAATAATTGGGAGAACTTAAGGGAGTTAGGAGGGGCTTCTTAGAAGGTCTAGGCTTGTACTGGATCTGGATGTTCCTAAAGAGAGAATATGGAAGCTGGCATCAGCTCTGGATTGGATATTGTTAAGAAATGGGGTGATTCAGTAGTTCAGGAGGCAGGAAGAATGAAGCCACACTGGTAGTGTCATTATACAGAGAGCAAGTCACTCAGAAGGAAAGATTGTTTTATAGCTGTGGTGTAGCCCTGCATAGAAACATTGTTTTATATGGTCTTGTCCATATCCTGTTGAAAACAGTCATTACCAGTGGGGCAGATTTGCACTTCCTCGATAATTCAACATAGTGCTAATCCTAGATTAATTTTTTTTCATTTTTAATTTGTCCCAATGTCATGTTATAAAATACTGACTGATATACATATTAAACTTCAGTCAAGTTTTATAATGATTGTTACACTTCAAGGTTGGTACATTTCCATAGTAGATAAAAATATGCCAGACTTGATACACATTTCATGAAATCATATGCATAATTTAAAGTAAATACAAAGTTTAAAATTAACAAAAAATTAAGTATGTATGAAATATGGAAATCTATATTTTCATTATGGCTTATAATTACTAACACGTGGATATACTTGCAGCTGTTAGAAGTCAATATGTCACCAGCTAGATTATTAAGAACTATAAAATTGTATGACAGGAACTTATTACCAATACATACTTCTTTCTTTTGGGGTGAGGTGTTCTCTCTAATGAGAATATACATATTACTCCTGGTAAGGGTCTTTCAATCTCAGTAAGGTTCTTTTTTTGATATTGAGGAGAAAGGAAAATTGACCTGCATGGTTTTTCTAATTTTCTAATTATCTTCCAGTGAATGGATTTCACCTTTTCTTGGAAATTGCTTAAAACCCTTTATTTTTTTCCACTATTTTATTAATGTGATGTATCAGTTCCTATAGCTTTCTTCTATTGTAATTACAACTTTTTAGGGACCCAGCAAAAATTTGGGGACTGAAAGATAAAATGCTTCTCCTCCTTTTTAGTTTAATAAAAGCCATTTGATTATAGAGAAAGTTAGTGGTGTATGAAGAAATCTATTTTCTCAGATTCTTTAAATATTAGTTCTTTTAATCAAAATTTTTTCACTGGCATTAATGAAAAGGAGAATCCTATCTTTCTGGTGATTCACAGGGAGAAATAAGAAACAATTGTTAGTAAATCAAATGCTTTAAAATTTGAATCACATTATCATCATCATCATCATCATTATCTTGTGTTAGGGGTTTTCTATGTCAAGCAGTTTTGAGTGTTTGATTTTTATTATCTCTGACCCTGAGAATAACCCTATAAGATAAATGTTGTCTTTCTCTTTTTAAAAATGAAAAGCATGAAGCTCAGAAGAAGGTTAAATGATTTGGTCAGGTTTACATGGATACATAATAGCAGAGCCAGGATTTATTCAAAATGTCTTGCCCTAGAGGCGATGCTGTTTGTTACAACTCACTGCTGTTTCCCAGGCCATGCCCTCCAGTGGCCATGAGGTAGAGGGTTTCATGCCGATTCCATGGACATTTGCATCTCCCACCCCCATCTTTATGATGAATGTCATAAAGTTTGGGGGAGAAAAAAGATGAAAGCCTCTTGTAATGAGCACTGTATTGGGGGAAAAAAAAGGGAAGAAAGCACATCTTAAACACTCATGAATCAAATTGCTATTACTTACACTGACAGTGTTTGTTAGCTAAGGGGACTAACCACATAAAGGCAAAAGCAGGTTTGACTTCAGGGTATCCTGGATCTGGGGACTCAAGCTATATCATGCATGTGACTGTTACTGTTTCTCTAAACCACTGTGCTGTCTTAGTCCACTTTCTGTTGCTATAACAGAATATTTGAGACTGGGTAATTTATAAAGGAAAAGAGGTTTACTTAGCCCCAAATTCTGGAGGTGAGGAGGTCAAAGATTGGTTAGCTGCATTTGGTCAGCCTCTGGTGAGTGTCTCATGCTGTGTCATGACATGGTTGGGGGAAGTGGGCACATGCAGGGAAAACCACATAGGAGAGGCAGCCTCACTTTATTAACAACCTGCTCTCCTGGTAACTAACCCAGTCCCTGAGAGGGAACTCACTCCTTTGAGAAAGGCTTTAATCCCTCTTAATGACATAATCACCTTTTGAAGGCCCCACCTCTCAACACCCACAGTTACATTGGCAATTAAATTTCAAGGTGAGTTTTGGTGTGGACAAACCACGTCGAAGCCATAGCACCCACCTACCTTCTTTCTGCTCCACTTTGTGTCCCCTTGTCTCTGCTGGTTTCCCCTCACTCCTGCTCCTTTCCCCTCCTGCTCACTCTCTGTCCTGTCTCTTTCCCTCCTCTGTTGTTTTCTTTTCTTTTTTCTTTTTTTTTTTTTGTCCCTTCCCCTACTGACAAATGACTCCAGCCTCTGTGTCTCCATTATCTGTCTACTTCTGTGGGGTTTTTGTTTTCTTAGGCCCTTCGTGTTTTGAGGACCATGGCCACTGACAGCTCTGGGGCCACAACTCTATAGCTCAAGAGCTCTTTCCCAGTTGTGTAGTGAGAAATGTCAAGGAAGAACTCTGAGCTGTTTGAGTCAAGTATCTGTACCTTGATCATTCCCTGGTCCATGGGTAGAGTATGAAGCTGGACAAGGCAGGTAACCGTAGTCTCTCCACTGCCTCCAGGAGCACAGCCCTGCTCATCCGTTTTAGGTTTCTGACCTCCAGAAGGATAGGAGAATAAATTTTGTGTTTTAATCCACTAAGTTTCTGGTAATTTGTTACAACAGTAATAGGAAACTAATAAATGACCTATATCACTTTCTAGTGCTCGGTTTCCTCATCTATAAAATGAAGGTGATAATAGGACCAAACTTCATAGCATTATTTGAGGACTAAATGAGTTCATTCAAGGAAAGTGCCTATCAAATACTAAGGAGTGTGTGTGTGTGTAAAGGAAGAAACAAACTCATTTCTCCTTTACTATTTACACCACTCTTAATACTTCACTTCTGGTCACCAAAACGTGCAGGTTTTCCCCCAACCAAGCCATTCTCCAACACCAGTTGACTATCTTATAATTCAGTTCAATTTTATCTACCTAGAGTTAGAGTCAGATCTCACACATTAAGGGCTCAGTCCCAGAAATATCCCTCAGCCCCCCACCACTGTACTATGAAATACTGCCCCTACATTATGGAATATAGTGTAGGATTACATACTATTAATATATTCCTACATGACATTTCTATACTCTATTCATTTCTATACTCTTTGCCATAATGAATCCATTGTTGGATAACTTAAACTGTTAGAAATATTTCTCCTATGTATTAAGCCAAATACAGTAACTTCTTTTTGGAAGTACATTGTTTAAGGCTACATATTTTTCTTTTTGAGAACCTCCTCTGAATACTGACAATAGTAGTCCAGACCTTTCCTATAACCACCACGTGTATTACCTCAGTCTTTTATACTCTAAATATCTCTCTTCCCTTTTTTAAAAATTCTGCTCAGACAGCCTAAGTTTCCATTTGCTTTATGAAATTTATCACATTGATTCCTTGAGCTTCCTGTCAAACTAGCTTCAAAGTAGTTTTATCGGGACTAGTCTTAAGTCAGTTTTTAGTCTTTCTTCACTTATATATTTGAACAGTTGACTTTTTTGAGGGAAGAAGGACTCTAATAGCAGGACATTGCCCTTATCCTCGGTAAATATTCTTCACATTGATCATGTAATGCTTGCTCTCTGTCAGTTGCCAAAGGTTCATTGTTCTGTATCCTAAACTCAGATTCCTTAAGACCGGATTGTTTCTATTTATCTAGGTAGCCAGTTGTTTCTTTTTTTTTCCATATTCCCATTTCTCTGAAGTTAGGAAGAAATGCCGAATTTACCAATTCCTTTGGTCCCTTGCCCAGGACTTCAGAGTCACTAGAAGTGATCTATATTTCTTCTTGTAAAGTTTTCATCCCTACAAGATTCCGTAAAAGTGATTAGTAGTGTGTTTGACCCATTGTCTAAGCATACTCTCAGTCATTTCTTGGCATATGTGTTTGAGTGAGGTAGCTTTATAAAAAGTGTGTGCTGCCTCTACAAAAGTCATCATGAACCACCACTGGTCTCTTTCTCTGGATACTGTATCATGTTTCAAGGATTCTTCAGTTCTTAATACCTGTGAATTCTCATCATTATTGCAAGTGTCTTTAAAAGCCCTAGATTAACCACTAAGAAAAGCCTCATTTTTGCATTATTCTTGTCACATCTCTGAGTCTCTAAGCTTTCTTAGAGTCTGTCCACCTCAATAACTTTTTTATTGGATTCTTTTCGTCTCCTAGCCCTTTCCTACATCTCCTTTTACTACTACTCTTCTTCTCTTTCGTTTCTCTCTTCTTCCTCCCCCCTTTTCTTCTCTCTCCTCCAGATAATGTCCAGAAGTCATGCTCTGAATCTCTGAAGTTCCTTATACCTAGGAGAGTCCTCATTATCTCACTTAAAGCAAATTTGCTCCTACTGTAGTAACAGTTTTCACTGTTTACTTAAATTATAACTATTTTACTGTTGTAATCTTCCAGCTCAAGGTCATTTTAGATGTGTACTGTCACAGCTGGCTGTTGAATACAAAAAAATGGGCCTAGTGCCACATGTTGGAATAGTAATATTTTGGATATAGTGGTTTAAATAAAATGTATTATTAAAGTTAATTTCTCCTGTTTATTTTTAACATAGCTACTAGAAAGTTTAAAATTATATGTGTACCTTGTATATAAGCTTATATTTCTACTGGACAGCATTTCTTAGACATAAATGGAAATATGTAAAGAGATTCTTTTATGCAAAGGAAAAGAGAAAAATACATATTAAAAAAACAATAAAATTCATAGCATTCTGGAGCCCTTTTAGATAGATACAAATATCCCTACACATCTCAGTAGGCCCAGAGAGCATTGCTGTATTACTGCATAGTCTGGTGGAGGTTCATAATAATTGGCCCTGAATTGTCAAGAAAAGTTAAATTATGTTTGGAATAATTTATTTTTGAATGCATGGAAGTGTGTAATGTATTTCAAAAAGAAATTCCATCAAGAACAGAGAAATTAAGATGCTAAATTAGCAGTTATGTTGAAAACTTGGCTATCTGGAGTGATTTAGTTCTTGAGTGTTCCAGGAGAGTTAATTTTTATGGAAGCAGCAGTTTGGTCAGGCTAAATGATAATTTTTATATGAGTGTAGTTGATAAATTCATGGGAGGAAAATAAGTCCATCAATGAATAGAAATACCAAAATACACAAAAATACTTTTTCTTCGGAGATTTTCTTATATTTGTATTATTTTTATGTGAAATATTATATTTACATTAAAATAATTATTTCAAAAGAGTTCATTTTTGTTTAAACCAGTATGCAAATATGATCTCTTCCTTCTAGAAACTGTTTTATATGTAGTACCCGCAATCTCAGAGCTCTGAGGATATATGAACAAAGCATATTGTGATTTATAGGAACCGTGTTGCTATCTGTGAAAAGAAAATTACTTTCCTGCAGTCCTTGCTCTTATCAGGCTACTTGGCCTCTGGATGCATCAGCCTATGGAGGCCCTGCAGTTTTGCGAGACACCTATTTGGGGATTGTCAGACTTCTGCATCTTACAACAAGTATAGTCCTAAGGAATTTCGCTATGCAGACACGTGTGACTACTTTCTGAGTGATGTAAGAACTGTCTTGTTTTTGTTGTGATTATTGTGTATGATTGCATTTTTCTTTGTCCTTAACTTACAAAACATTTCTGAAAGAAATAGTGACTTTGCAATTTGGGTTTTTTTCTCAAGAAGCACCAATTGTGATTACTTCTTCAGCTGCACATGCTTCACTTAATTTTTTTTCTTATGTTTTCCCAAAAGTATCACTAAATCTCTTATTCAGGGTTAGAGTTAATTGGCTTCAGTGAAGTCTGATTAATGGTATTATCTTAGGCATAATCTTTCTCATTAAAGCTCTTGGGTTTTTTTTTAATGCCATTCATTCATTAGTCCTCATTTGAATTACATCATTTATTTTTTCATTTAACAAATATACATTCACTGTTTACACTGTGCTAAACACAATACAGCAGTAGCACGGATACCATAAATCTTGAATCAGTAAGAGAAAAAATGATGAAATTAGAGTTAGTATACCAGAAACAGCACCAAACCCACAGAATAGCTTATTCATTTAACGAGCTGCAGTGCACAGCTGTTGCTGTTGAAAGTATATCATCCATATGAACATCATCTGTCAGGTGTGTTAAGGAAAAATGGTTGAGAACCATATTTAGGAGATAACAGAGCTAAGCACTATGTTCTTAAAGCTGTGGGGGATTTACCATTTGTGGAGGAGGGCTGTTTGTGTCTGCATGTGTCTGTGTAAACAAAAGATTCACAGACCATTTTAAGGAGCTAACCAAATCATCTTTAGACCCACTTCCTAGGGATAAATACTTCATACATTCGAGCATAAACTCATATTTTTGGATATATTTATCCAGGGTTTAGAGACTTGTTGAAGTCCATGAAGTTACCAGACAACCTCTAACTTAAACACGTTGGTTATAAATACAATCTTCGAATAGGCTTGGTAAGGTAAACTGATTTATATCTTTATTTATTCATGATTAAGACCTAGAATAGGCAAATAACTTGTCTAAAATTTTAAAACTATTTAGTGACAAAACTAGGACTGGAATCTAGTTTTGGTAATATTTTTTATTGGAATGATTTGGAGTGATTTCATGAAGGAAGTCATATATAAGCTGGCCATACATTTTTGGACAGGATTTTAACAAGTGGAGATGGATTGATGATTAGATAATTATCAACGTTAACAAAGAAGTTCAGGAAAATGCAAGATGTATTTGGAAGAAATGAGTGATAGAGAGTTTATAGTATGTGTCAGAAAGGTGAGGTGGAAAGGGGAACATTGAATAATACATTTTAAAAACAAATTTGGTCTATATTTTTAAAGGATTTTGAATGTCAGGCTGGAGAGTTGAACATTATTTTGTAAGACAGGAACAGGAAGTCATAAATTTATTTCATTCTATTTTGTTTATTTTTGAGCAGAACAGTAAGCTAGTTAAAACAGAAATCAATGTAGTAACTGAATTAAGAGCTGGAAACAGGAATTAGTTTGTGGGTGGATCTGTTGGTAGGAGGATAGTGAGGATAAAGTACATAAATAAATGGTGACAATAAGAATGGAAAGAATTTCAAGTGGAGAAAAGGCATTAAATGGATTACAATGTGGCTGTACTTGTAATTTGTGTTAGTTGAATATATGACTAGGGATATCATGTTATGTAACTATAAATTAATGGTAAAATTGAAATATTTACTTTAATATTTAGATTAATACATTGTCCAATAATCTTTCTGTATATAATCATAGGAGCAATCACTTTGTTGATTCAGCTTGTCCTTAATGGATATATTACCATGGATTTAGACTTCATATATTGAGAAATGCTCATTAACTTAGAATAACCTATTTAAATAATATAGTTAATTTAACTAGTGATTTAGTTGCTAAAATTGAACAATCTTTGATTTTTATATATAGCCAGTTTCAAAACAGACATCGAGGGCTCACAATTTAGCTAGGAGAAATTTCAGACATATTAAAGAAAATGTTCTCCAAGAGAGGCAGTTTTGGTAAATATTATATCTAAAAGACTGTAAAGAGAGATACTAAAATATAATGTCCAGAAAGCCATCTTGCTCTTTTCCTGAGCATAATATTAGCTTAAAAAAAAAAGATTCAATAAAATTGAACATTCATTTAATAAATTTACTTAAAACTTTTGGTTTTAACTTGCTTCTTTTTACTTTGATCTACTTCTCATATTTTGTGTAGTTGAGAAAGAGATTATGAGATTGTTTTTATGGTTTCAGAAAAATATGCAGGGAAACTTATAAACTGAGGAAAATTATAAATTTATAAATAGAGGAAATAAAGGCATATTTGTGATTTTTTGATAAGTTATTTTGTGGTATTTTGCTGTGGGAAATTACTTCCAGTCTGTCTAAGTCAGGAGAACATTTTGATTTGAAGTAGCAAAAAGGAGAAATGGAAGGAGGAAATGTTTAGTTTTAAATCATCTTAAATTTATTCTATTGGGATACATTTGCCTTTATATAGAGGGCGTGAAGCCACATATCACTGTACGTTTTAATTTTCTTCTCTGGAGTATTGTCTCGTGCCTTCTTGTTTTAAATACTTAGTAAAATAGGGCAGCAACATTTCTATCCAAACCATGCATAAGACAATCTAATAATAATAATGAAATTTGAGTCATCCCTCCTTATCTTTTATTTGTGCTGATATGAATTTGTCTACCTAATTCCACTTCTTAGAGGGTAGAAATTAGGTATATTTAATTTTCAGTGCTTGGTATTATCTTTTTAGTAGATACCATTCAGAACTTCCTGTTCCTCTTATTTCTTAGAAAATTGCTTAGATTAATCTATGATGTACTTCAGACTTCATGCATATAGCCATACTATGATGTTCAGACACTGATGGTAACATTTGTTTTTCCAGAGTTAGGTTTTATTTTATGCGTTATCCATTACTTTGTTACAGAATTTGCCAATATGGAATGCTTATCACCATTTCTAAACATCTATGGAATACCTGTTACCATGAATGTAAGATAGAAAATACCATTTTCTATTTTAAAAAAAGATACAACAGAAAAAGTGAGAAATGAAGAATTAACATATATGCAAATTAGTTCAGATTAGGTGAATTGCCCCCCCATAAGAGGCAAGGTTGGGATTTCCAGTTGTGAGATTGTAGCAGTACTTTTACATTTCTCAGTAGTTCAGTCTTTCTCTTTTGTTCTTATTCCTTTCTGTAGGTAGCAGGTCCATATTTGAGAACTGAGAATTTTTCAGATTTTAAAAAACACGTGGTTTGGCAGTTTCTTACAAATTTAAACATATGCTATACTTAGGATACAACCCAGCACCTCCCACTGCTGGGGAAATGTAGTCACATGTCTGTACAAGATCTTGTCTGTGAATGTTTATAGTAGCTTTATTCATAATTATCAAAAGTTGGAAACAACCCATGTCTGTCAACTGTTGATTGGATAAACAAATTGAGGTCCATCCATATAATGGAATATTACTTAACAATGAAAAGGAACAAACTACTGATATATTCAGCAATATAGATGAACCTCAAAAACAATTATACTAAATAAAAGAAGCTGGACTCAGATGTTTATATATTCTACAATTCCATTTATGTGACATTCCAGGAAATAAAATATATAGGGACAGAAGTCAGATCAGTGATTGCCATGGAATGAGATTGGGGTAGGTGACTGATTTCGCAGGGGCCTGAGGAAATTTTGGGGTGATAGAAGTGTTCTCTATCTTGAGGTAGTGGTCATACAACTTTATAAGTTTGTCAAAATTTACAGACCCATACACATCTAAAAAGGGTGGATTTAGTTGTATGTAAATTATACTTAGTTGTATGTAAATAAAAGGCGACACAGTAGTTACTTCTTATCTTCCAGTTTCACTTTCCACGGTTTCAGTGATCCACAGTCAAGGTCTGAAAATATTAAATGGAAAATTTCAGAAACAATTATAAGTTTTAAATTGCTCACTGTTCTAAGTGTTACGATGAAATCTCTGAGTGTCCCACTCTGTCCCACCTGGGATGTGAATCATCCCTTTGTCCAGTGGACCCACACTACCTATGCTCCCTGCCTGTTAGTCACTTAGTAGCCACCTCAGGTATCAGATCGACTGTCCAGGGATGGCAGTGCTTATGTTAGTCATGCTTATTTTACTTCATAATGGCCCCAAAGTATAAGAGTAGTGATGTTGGCATGTTGTTATAATTGTTCTATTTTATGATTATTTATTGTTAGCCCCTTCCTGTACCTAATTTAGAAATTAAACTTTATAATAGATATATATATGTATAGGAAAAAAACATTGTATGTATAGGATATGGTACTATCCTGGGTTTTAGGCATCCACTGGGGGTTTGGGATGTATCCTCAGGGAATAAAGGAGAACTACTCAACATCTACCATGTTATTACAAAACTCCCAGTGGAGTCCGGGACTGTACCTTGTAACATTAATATTTTTGCAGTAAAACATACAATAGCTATGTATTAAGTGG
This sequence comes from Cheirogaleus major, assembly GCA_963574435.1. Taxonomy (NCBI): domain Eukaryota; kingdom Metazoa; phylum Chordata; class Mammalia; order Primates; family Cheirogaleidae; genus Cheirogaleus; species Cheirogaleus major. Next base: position 10,814 of record CAUYPO010096526.1, read on the forward strand.
GTAAAGCTTTGCTAACGTGAGTTCTTAGAGCTTTTTGGATTTTAGATTTACAAATAAAGGAGTGTGGATTAACAGCTATACACAAAAGGACCACTAATGAAAAGCAAAATATACAACTGTTGCTAGACTACTTTGGATCAAACATGGAATTTATTTTTTCGAATCACTTTTTTGGGGAGCAAATATTGTGATAGTAAAAAAAAATTAATATCCTAAATCCCCCAGTCCCTACCCCACTTTAATTCAGATAGTTGGTGTCTAAAGTAATTAATAGTGGGCATTCTGAGCTCCTAGACTCAGTACTTGGCATCATAATCCACCATGCTTAGAATGAGAGTTCTCACCCTCCTTCCTTCTCTCTTTCCTTCTTGTCTTCTTTTTAATGTATTGAAAGATTCCTCTGCAGTGTGGTCTAAAAGGTGGTTTTCTTTTAAAGTATAGATAGACACACTTTGCAGAAAGTCTCATTGGTTAACAACTTCCTAGAGGAACACCTCTCTTGGCTTTTGGTATCTAACTTTAAAACAATGTGTATATCTTGTAACATAACCCTTTTTTTTCATTTTGGCCAGTGTGTATTAATTTTTATGTCCCAAATTTTAGTACATTTTTAACAAAAATATTTTTCAGGGAAAAATCTTGAGTTTCATTCCAAATACAGTTGACAACATGTCAGAAACAAGTATAAATGATTTAAAACTCTGCTAAGTGAGGAAATGCCATGTGTGTCTTAGATGTTGCTGGGACTGAGAGAGGTCATATTACTGCATACAAAGAAGCTGATTGTTAACTATATTTATTGATTGCATTGCACGTTTTTGTAGAGCCTTTATTAGACATGAGTGTTTTATTGTGTTTTTGAAATGATTTAGGACATTGAGGTTTTTATGTTGACGTGTAATACTTTTTATGATTTAAATATTGTGATATAGGACAATATATTTGTATTAGGGGCCTTTTACCTTTGAAAATTTATTCTCAGCTGCCCTTCAGGGGCAGAGGTCATCTCCAATTTCCTAAAGAATTAGAAAACTCTTCTCAAATAATGACCTCTTGGTTTATGTCTAATTGCATACTCAGGTGAGCTTTTTTTCTTAAAAGAAAACTTACAACAAAATAGAAATGTCTACAGTTAAAGATGAGAATTATTTAAAAAGTTACTTTCTTCTGGAAGAGTTGGTTTTTATTTAACTTCTAGTTAAAACATTACCAAAAGTTTAGAATTGTTAACTAAGTAGATAGTACAGGTTGAGTAAAATTATTTTACTACTTAGTCTACAATTCCCAGGTACTACTTTTTCTAGCAGTTTAGTAGAGTCTTTCCTCAGATAATTTTATGTTTTTCCTTAAAGCCTAATTAGAGCAACATTAAGTCCATCTCAGAAAAACTCCTTACCAATATTGAGAATTAAATACAGGATGAAAATTTTAGAGCTGAAACTTTAGAAATCATTTAACCTCCACATTTTTCAGATGACACTACAATGAAGGCTACCAGAAGGGTAAAGTGATTTACCTGAGGCCACACAAGTAAATCAATGGCAGAGCTAGAACTCATTCTAGATCTTTTATCATTCAATCCAGTATTTTTCCACGTGTTGCATGGTGATGAAGTAGTTGTTTGGTATTCAGTAAGGACAAAAAAAAGCTTATGTTGAGTTTGGTAGTGCCAATTTTAAGAGTAAGAATATCGAAAGTAGTTTATTACGGTAAAAGATGACTTCTTACAAGGTCATTGAAAACACTCTAAAGTTGATGGTCCAATAATAGTTTCAGCTATTCTGTCTGATGTTCTCTCTGCACTGTCCATATGGTAGACACTGGCTACCTGTGCCTACTCATATCTGAAATATGGATAGTGTGACTGAGGAGCAGAAATTTTATTTTTATATAATTTTATTTAAATATAAGTACCCACAGGGTGGGGGTAGCTACTGTATTGAGCAGCATAGTTTAGAGATTACATTGGTACTAAGCACAGTTGATGTTTCATGTTTGCTAATGTTAGCTAGTTTAAAAGGACAAAATTGTACGAGACAATAGAAGGAAAGGATCTCTACCAGGAAAATACTCTGGTCAAGCCTAGAATTTGAAGGCCCCAAATTATTTTACACTTAGAATGAATGTGGAATGTTTAGTTTGGCCATGATTCTAGACTTAACTGATGGCATGGATTTTGAAGCCAGTATTTGAATGTGTGGAAAGATTCGACAGGACTCAAAAGTAGGAAGAAGACATTGAGAGCTCTGATAACTCTGTAATTTCCCCCCAATTGTCCTGAAAATATCCTTAAAAGATCCCAGAAAGAAAAAAAATAGTTCAGCTATATCCAGGGCCCATGTTTATATATAGTAGAATATCAGTCTTCTGAAAATTGCTTTTGGTGGAAGACCAAACCATAACTTCTTGATTAGATTATGTCCTGGTGCTTTAGCTAAATGCATTGTACAACCACATAGCTGGTTCTGAATTTACAAATCTGGTGAAAATACAATGGAATATGTCACGTAAATTAATATTTTATTCCTTATATAAACTGTCAGTTTAGCTACAAGAATCAATTCATCTTTTAATTTGCTGGTATCTTGATGAGAAAATATCTATATCAGAATTATCAATTCATGATACCACTTAGCACCCAGCAATATGAGTCTCTACAGTAACCTAATAATTGAGATTCTGGACTCAAGTCTTTGCATAGCCCTTCCCTTGAGATGCCTAATAAATTCAGGAATTAAGTAAAGCATTCTATGGGAAATGCAAAATATATTGATCATTTGAGTAGATCCCAAATGAATTTTCATCATTCCTAAAATTCCCATGGTCCAGTGGCCCTTGTTTGCAAGCTCATCTGCAAGTTCAAATGCATTAAAGCAGTTTTGTTGATTAATTTAGGTTTGTTATATTAATATGTTTAACCTGTTTAAAGCTAGTAATTGTCATTGCTTTTAAAATTGTTTTATTGCTATTATTATTTGTTACTCTTCTCTTTTGCTTACATTGCTTTCAAAGCTCAGATTTGGCTAGTTTTATTTTGCTCACATATTAGGCTAGTTCACGATCTGACAGATAGTGAATAATCCTTAGTGAAACCTTAGACAATTCATTTAACTGCCTTGGCACCAGTTTCATTAACTGTAAATGAATATGTTGCAGATGATCTCTTAGGAGAGTGGTTCTGAAATTGGGGGTGAGGTGACACAAAGAAGGGTGACTTTCAGATGACATCCACCTCCCTTTATATGATGCAATGTGTTACTGATAGATGTATATTATGCATGGTTTGAAAGTATATAAAAGTCAGAATTCTTTTTTAGTCTCTCATTACTTTAACAATTTGTGATTCCCATGTTCATGATCTTTCCATGCTAGTCTATCTCAACAAAACCAAATGATTCATTTTTACAAAACTAAGTCTACTTTGATCCTTTAAGTTGCTGAGGAAAGAAATGGGCAAAGCCCTTAAAATGTTGAAATTGAGATAAGTCAATAATCATAACTTCTATTTAGTTTTCTTCATGTTTATTCACAAAGTAATTCTGCCTTTACACTGAGTGAAAAAGAAGTTGTTTCTGACTACCGTAGGGAAATACTAAGGGGAGTTTTGTTTCTGACTACCGTAGAGAAATACAAAGGGGAGTTTTAATTTTAACCTTCATTCTGATAACATAGCTCTTCAACACATTAACTCATATATCTGTGTCTCTCTCTGTGTGTGTGTATCTTTACATCTTTCATATCTTTAGTTATTTCACTAATAAGACAATTCAGACTTTGGAAAGTAAACTTTGTGGCTTATTTTTTTTTATCCCACTTTATTCTAATAAAAAAATGTTTTAAACCACCTATTTTCTCTATTCCTGGCAGCTATTATCATGACTATAATTGCCTAGTTTCCTTTCTGGCTGATCTATTGCTAGTTTTTATCTGAATGTTATTAAAGAATATAAATGCTCCATAGAGCACCGTAGTCTCAGCCAGAATATTTTCAGATTCTCAGCTAAAATGAAACAGAACTGGTGCTTTAGCTGTTAAGTAAGTAGCTCAGATTTGTTGTCAGAGTGTGTGAGGAGCTCTAAATTCATTACGTTAGTTGTTCCTGCGAGGTAGCATTTGAAATATAGCTTCGGCTGTTTATAGATTGTGGTCCTTGGGCACCAGATAGTGGATGTTGGAATGTATTGCAGAAAAGCTGATTAAAGTACTAGAATCTCTAACAGTAAGAGTAGAAAGTCAATTGTAGTACCTGTGGCTGACTCTGTTGGATGCACTTAAATATTTCCTTTTGAAAGCTTTGGTTTATTATCAGCTTTTCCAGGAGGAATAACATTTTTGCAAAAATATGCCTTTTGGTGAAAACATCAATAAGCTATGCTTGATGAGAAGTTTATGGAGGTAGACTGGTTTGAACTTTAGGATCCCAAATACTTTGCAGTTTTATTACCTAGCTTATTAGAGTCATGATTCACTATGAGTAAAATTTCGATGATAGTAGCTACTTTCAGTTCACAATTTTAACGTGTTTTTATTGTAGATCAGGGAATTTATACTTACTCTGAAATACAAACTATGTCAGAATTTAGGTGTTTTTCTCCTCTTTTTTTTTTTTTTTTTAGTGGGGGGCACTTTCCTCTCCAACAAAAGTTACGAGAGTAGAGTATGGAAATATTTCATGTAATCATAAAACTTAAAAATCATTAAATATACTTTGTCCTCCCCTTGTCAAAATATTTCAGTAGTTCCTCATTGACTTCAAAACAGAGGTCCTATTTCTTAGCTTAGGGAGCCATTCTTGATCTTTTCATTTCTTCTCTGCTTCATCTTTACCCATTCCCCTGCAAGTGTCCTTTGCTTCATGTGTAGAGAGCTGCTATGTCCCCCCCACCCTCTCTCTCTCTCTCTTTTTTTTTTTTTTTTTTTGACTGGTTGCCTTCTTAACCTGAGCATCACCTACCTGCTCTTCCTTCAAAACTCTGCTTCAATTTCTCCTCTTCCAGAAAGGTGTCCTTGAACCACAACTCTGCCTCTTATTAATCTCATTTAGACTAGCCAGTAAGCTCTTTATAGCATTGCTTAAGGTCTTTTTTCATACTCTACTATAATTATTTGTTACTTATCTGTCTCCTTTAATAGAATAATATTCCCCGCGGTCAGAGGTGATAGTGTCTTTTGGTTTAGAATCTGGCATATAGGCCTTTTGAATAAATGCTTGGTGAATGAGTGACTTCTAGAGATAAGTTTCCTAACTTGGTTTACTTTGACCCTGGTTCTTTAGGCATTTGAGAGTATGGGTTATACCATTTTCCTCACAAAGATCTTTTAAAATTGACTCTAACTTCCGTATGTTTAATAAAGGTAGGTCTTATGCTTTGGGAAGCAAACTGGATCCCTAACTGGATAGGGAATATAATACTATAATTTTTATCCTATCAGTTAGCTAAATAATCTGAAATATAATTTATAGGAAATTGTAAAGACCAACTCTGTAATCATGAAATTGTGCATTCTAGATTATATTGTTGAACCTATGACTTTATTGGTATACAGAATTCCCTTAGGAGAGAATAGATGTTTAGCAGCTTTTTCTTCATTTGAAAATATCTGGTTATAGTTTCTGGATTTTAACCTAACCTAGAAGAAAGACAAAGCTAAAGAATCTTTGCTAATAAGGAGTTATAGGCTTTAAACATGTGCTTGGTAGCTCTGAGGTGTCTTTATAGTATTTGCACCAATATTCTGCATTCTGTAAGCAAAATAGAAACAATATGTGAAGAAGCCCATATTTACATATAAGATTTTAAAAAACAATTTATTTCATAATACAATTATAACATTTTCATTTAATCCAAAATTTTATTTCTTATATGTATACTTAATATTTGCTTTCATATAATTATTTGCTAAGACACTTTGTATAATTATTTCTTTAGTAATACAGCAAACTGAGTCAGTGTATTATAGCTGAATCATAGTCCTGGCTGTTCTTTTTATTTATTGAAGGAACAAACGCTGTATTATTAACATTCCTTGTCCTTCAATTGAGCTTGCAAAAGAAACTTGTTTGTTAGATCTTAAATACTCCAAGAAATTTGTTACGGAGGGTTTTTAATTATATTTCTAGTTTCAGGCTGTGATATATTTTAAAAATCCATGGTGGAAGAATAGAATGGGGAAAAATTACTCACGTCGCAGTAGTTGGATATCTGCTCATTTTCAGAGGCTCCCAACCTCCTTTTAAAAAATATTCTTAAGATGTATTGTTTGTTAAAATTTGGTATTGAGTTTGTTGTATAAAGTATAAAGATTACAGTACATTAGAATATTATTGCCATTTAAGAATGTATTCACTGTTTTGGTTTTTGGAGCGCTGCCTCTAAGAGGTTCATGGCATTTGGTACGTAGTTCACGTATTTCTAGTCTACAGACCTTCCCTATCGAGGCAAAGGCTTCGTGGTTCTGATATTTGCATTTGCTACTTCTATAAAGCTCAACAATGGTAATTAATGGTTTTTAAAAAAAACTTTCCATGTCATTACAAATAAAACTTGAGTTTTTTGAAGACTAGTAATTTGTACCTTTAAAGAGCCACATTATTTTGCTTTTGTCTCAGGATGTATTATGCTTCACAAGTATACTGTGACAGCCTGAATAGAAAAGGGGGGAGGGGACATTGTCTTCAGCTGGCATGCTGTTATCAGAGGGAATGTGTTTCTGGACACGAGATTTAGCATTCATTGGTTGTCTGGAGAAAGCTATTTCATCTGAGGATTGGACAAGAAGCTGCGTCAATTTGCTGCCCGTCTCCAAGGCACTGGTGATGCTGCCTTCACAAGCTGGCTAACGTCACGGCTCCATCACCCAGCGGGGTGTGGACTCTCTTTTTCTGTTCTTCTCTATTTAATTCTCTATTTGCTGCCTACTGCATTTCTTAATCTGTCTTCTGCCAAATGCTAACAGCATGATATTTTGCAATCATCTAGGTGAATACAAGAAAGACGAACTCCTAGAAGCTGCTAGGTAAGTGATTCCATTCATTTTAAGTGAGTATAATGCATTTAAGGGAGAAAAGGGGGAGGGCAGGTAGAAGACTATAAAAATTATAACATGTTATTGTCTTGCTTGGATTTTATGCAATAATGCAGATAAGACCTATACTAAATCTTTGTATACTTTATTTCCCATGATTAGTGTATATAATGATAAAATCTTTCAATATGGTGATGATTATCTGGTTAATTTTATTTGAAGCATTTCTTAAGGTACCTGCAAACCCTAGTTGCCTAGCTTTTCAAATGATATTTGTAGAGTATTTAAATGCCTATATCTTTATTTTCCTCTGAAGATTTTTCTAGCAAAGCTTGAATGAGGGGCAGAAAGTAAATGTTTAAATCTTCATTCTTTTTGTTGTTGTTGTTCTTGGTCATTTATAATTTAATTGATTAGCTCTTTACAGCATTTTGTATTTTTTAACTCCAATGTTTTAGATCATTTATCAGAATAAAGTTTGTTTGTAATTAAGAAGATGACTTTATGCAGATAAATAAAACAAAAACGTAGAAAGCTACATTATCCAAGATATACCGTTATATGATGATTAACAGGAATTAATTAGAAATACAGTAATTTAGTATTGCAAGAGATTTATTGTGATCCATATAAAAGAAATCAAAGCAAACCCATATTATTTTTCACTCTTGTGTGAAAAAAATATTTATAAATATTAATAAGAAGCTCTATAATTTTATAGGAATTGACTTACTACCTTTTTATAGGAGTGGTAATGAAGAAAAACTAATGGCTTTACTGACTCCTCTAAATGTGAATTGCCATGCCAGTGATGGGCGAAAGGTAAGTTATTTAAAATGTAATACCTTCAATAATTTCTTTTTGCCTTGCAACAAAATTTTTTGAAGTTGGCATGTATATACATATACATATATGCATATATATTTTTTTTCATGTATGTACAGACATATATATGGCTGTATTTATACTGGCATCTTTTCACCATAAAATGAAATGCTGCTCTATCTGTTATTGGCAGTTCTGACATATTCATAGAGCTAGTGAAGCATGGATCTTAAGTAAGCCTTTTCTCTTAAATGTCAGATACTGAAAGTTGTTTGTTACATACAACTGCAGTTTTGTTGGTGATTAAAAATTACAGCACATACTATTTTCTGTTTATGGTAATGGGAATTGGAAATATTTGTTTATATCCTATTTATCCATCTTTGTTAGGACATTTGCATTTTTGATTTCTTATTTGGCAGAGGAAGAAATTTGTTTGCTAGATACTAACACTTTTTCCATTAAAGCAGAGAAAATGTTGATGATTTTTTTAGATCTATATAACAGCCTTACCTTTTTGTTTATTATTCTTTCTATTGGTTTAGGTTTTAATCGTGGTATGTTGAAAGAAAATAGACTAAAATAGAAATATTTTGCATTAATATACAGTTGTCATAAATATAAGGTAATATATAAAAATGTACACCTGGCAGCTTCATTATCTGCTTTGTATTCCTGCTAACTGTAGACTGAAATGTAATTCTTTATAGCCGTTGGTAATTGCAAAGTTTTGCAGTGATTTAACTAATAGACATTGAAAAACAAAACACTCTGTACTGTAAAGTTTTTTTTAAGATGACAGTTAATATTTTTAATAGTAAAGGATAGCTTTTATATTTTAAAAACCTAAAATATTTTTAAAGGTACACTGAAAATATTGAGAGAAAATTATCTTGTGCCTAGTATACAAAGAATGGATTCCTTTGAAATTATTTACAGTGAAATGTTATGGCAAATCTCAGAATGGATGGTACCTCTTAGAAATAATATTTTGCTTTTAAAAAATTACTTTTCTGTGAGTGACAATTTCATAAATCAAAATTACTCAGTTTTCCTTTAGTGCCTCCCCACTTTTTCCCCATTTTAATGAAATCTCAAAATAGTGACAAGGAATTGAATCCCTCGGAATATATGTAATTTGTTATTGTAGGTGGCTTGTATATTATGCCACATTTCTTAATGAGTGTTTCTCTGGATAATTTTGGAAGAGACTTCTTCCATGGAAGATTAAATTACTCACATATATCAAGCTCTAAACTAGCATAGATTTACTCAGCACTATTACTTACTCTTCGGAAGTGTTTTTAAATGGGAACTGCTCATTTTTCCTTCAGTTTTGAATTTGCTTTGGGGAATTTAACACTCTTGTGTGTACTTTGAGCTCCAAATTTTATTTGGATCATCTCAGCAGATAAAGCGACTTGTATCACTATGCAGAAAAGGTCCTTCTTATCTGTGGTTAAATGCAGCTCTGGTTTTTAGACAGAGCTTGTTTAGAGCCTAGCCTAATTCAGTTTTCCATAGCTATTTTAATTCTACAGAATTTATGTGAAATTACTCTAGCAGAAGTCGATTTCCATCCCAGCTTTATTCTCTATTCCTTACCCTTCTACCTTGACAGCCCCCTTTCTAGTGCAGTGAATCATATTAAGGAGCATAATTGCTGATACTTGATAAATTATCTCTTCTCCCTGCTCCATATCTTACACAAATGTATAAGACTCCTTTATCTTTCCTTCTCCCCACAGGAGGATATAGTATAGACTTCCTTAGGAACCAATATATTCCTCATCCAAATTCCTATGGCTTGTTTTCTGTATTACTCTATGGCATTTACCACAGAGTTCCTTAAATTGCAGTTATTCATAAATGTCTTTTTCTTCTCCTCTGTTGGCTTTCTTTGTATATTGCACAGGACAAGTCTGGCACTTTGCATTTAGCAGAAGCTTAGGATATGACTCTGTTGTTCCCTGATAAACATAATTTTATCCTCTGAGTGAGAAAACCATCTGCACTCTTTTCCATTTAGAAAATTAAATCAGAAGTATATGAATTGGAGATTTTATGTTTGCTATTATTATTGCTAATATTATTCTGTTTATTTTGGGGTAATTATAACATGAAGGAGAACTGTATATTTTAAGGTGTAGAACATTTTTAAGAACACACCTCAAGTAGTATTCTACTGAAGGATTCCTAACATATAAATAGGGCAATAAATTTCTGAAATGTGCTCTTGTACGTTTTTAGATTATCAGTTTTTTAAGATTAAATTAGATAGAAAATTAAAAATAGACCTAAGCATTTATTAGGTTTTAGTGCTATGTATATACTATAGGAAATCATTTACAATTGTTCATATGCAAAATGCAAATAAAATTTCATAATTTAAGTTGAACGATATATATGTGTGTATGTGTGTGTGTGTATATTTAGATACTCTTCGTTTATGGCACAGAGTAACTCTTATTAGATGTACCGGTTGCAGTAAAACCATGAAGTGTTAATGTTCTGGGAGCTAGTGGAGATCAGGACAAGATCCCTTAGTTATGACAGTATCTTTTGTTTTCTTGCTGTTATTATCAAGAAAACAAGTTAAGCAAATCTAACTGCTAAATAAGGTGTCTCTGTCTTAGATGTGCAGTCTTTTTTCAGAACATTTGCATGCATTTATTTAGAATTAGGAAGTCAGATTGTGCATTAATGAGAGGATAAAGGTACTTTTTCATGTATAGTAAATCAGGCATGTAAAGTTTTTATTTCTTGAATTTCATTTTAGAACACAGTACAGAATCAAATCTTTTTTTAGAGGTTTCCTAAATGACTATATTAATGCTTAACTGAGCCCTTTCCTGTCTTAGTTTTTACTACAATTCCTGGTTGGTAAATTTTAAAAACTCATGGAAATGTTAATTTCGTAATGTTTTTGGAAAGGAAATGTTCCTTATACTGTGCTTAGTAGGTGGAGAATTTGCCTACAGATATGTGGGGGTTTGAGACTTTGGTATTCCTTTTTAATATAATACGTGGGATTGTACAATGAGAGTATAAATTTTAAATAGTCTCTTAATTCTATACTGTGACTCAATGATTATCTAATTAGGTAATATGTGAGTGGCTAATTTTTATATTTCCCACAGACAGTTATTTTTCTAACCTGTAGAATTTTTTAAAAAGTAAGGTTTTATATAACTTATGTTGTTATATTAGGCTTTTATTTTACATACAAATCAGAATTGAAGCTTGGCTACTGTAGAAATTTTATTTTATTTTTTTTCCCTAAAAATGAAATGCAGAAGTTTTTTGTTCTAATATGCTACCTTTTTGTTGTTCTAAAACGCTACTTTCATACAATTACATATATGCTATACTGATGGCCACTTCAGAAACATAATGGATATAGATATAATTTCTTCTTCTGTCTCCTCCCATTATGATTAGTTATAACATTCCACACAATTCCGTATGGCAGTTAAGTGTAATCAGAACCTTAAAGTAGATTGTTTCCTTTCTAAAATTCTTTATTCCTGTGTTTTCAAACTTAGATTTCTTAACATTTAATCTCATTTAACAGCATTTTTTTTTAATCACTATGAGATGCTTTCGTAGCAATTATCCAAGTGTTCTGGCCTTATTTGATATCTAAATTTAAGGTGGTATTAGTTTCTTGTTTTTTGGTATCAATTTTCATAAGGACACCTTTGTATAATAAATGAAAACAAATGTTTGAATACATCTCAAATTATTCCAACACTCAATCCTCCTGAGAATTTTTTTCATCCCTCTCTGTGTTCTTCCTCTTTCATAGTTGTCTTTATCACCTTCTAAAACAAACGTCCTACATTTATCCCCTCCTCATCATAGGAAGCAATAGTAGGTAGAAGTTAGGGATTACTGTACATATTCCTAAACAGAAATAATATGTATCTTTGCATACATCTGAAGTGTCTACTATTGCCAGGATTATATGTCACCAAATAGTTGAAAGTAATAATAACCAATAGGTGCTTTTTAATAAAATACTCAATATAATTTCAGATATTTTCAGGTTTCTTTCTGCTCCTTTCATTCATTCACCCAACCAATATTCAATACCTGCCATGTATAGGTCAGTGTGCTAAGTGTCATGGGAGATAAATAAATATATGGCTAATTGTACTTGCTCATTAGGAGCTCATAAATTGTTACAATGATTAAGACGTTATCCAAGACATCCTTTTGCTGTGATACAGTTATAAAGTGCAGATTTAAGGTGAATCTTTTTTTCTGGCCTTTTATTTTTAAAGCATTAGTATTTAGACATGTATACCTTTCTGTAAGAAACTGCAAATTTAGTTGTGAACGGGCCTTTGAAGAGGCATGATTTAAATTTGGAAAAATTAACTGAAGGGTTTCTTTAAAGTCAGGTTTCTACTGTGTAAATATTTGCTTCCATAAAATCAGTAATGAGTAAGAATCTGGGTACAGAGAAAAGTAAAGTGTTTAAAAACTATTTCCAAATGGAGATCAATCAGAAATAAAGTAGAATTTAGTACCATACCTTGAAGACATTGTGAAAAAAGTGTGATATACTTGAAAGAGCAAATAGGCTGTGAGATCAGAGACTGGGTTCTATTCTTGCCTCTTCCATTTTCTGAGTATGTGACTATAGCTCTAGACTTTTTAATTTAGTCATTCTTAAGTGGGAATAATCATACCCACTCCACAAGGCATTAAAGTGAAACAGTGTGCCTAGTATAGTTTATAGCACATAGTAGAACTTCAGTTAAATTAGATCCTTTGATGAATTTTTTGAAACTTTTGAACATATTTAGAATGGATACATACTTTTGAGTACCCTAATCTTCACCACCTCCCCACTTAAATTGTCCTTATTATCCAAATCCCAGGTGGCATTTGGATAAAATAAACTGTAGGTTACCAGGTAATCTACAAAGCATATCATTGAGTTAATATTTTTGGAGCTTGGCCTTCCCCTGTCTCCACCCAGCATCACATTTAACAAATAAATTTGTTTAAATTAGCAGCTTATAAATTCAGAAATAGGTTCTTGATATATATATATATGTATATATATATATATACACCCATTTTTAAACATGTAGTGATTAAAAATTAATATCTGGCTGAAAACAATGCCATATATTTGTTTGTATTCCATAAATCTCATCTAGTGAAGCACAAGGAAGAAGATGTAGGATTAGTGTAATTTTGTAAATCTGTATTTAACTTTTAGGAGTTGTATACATTTGTCATCTTGTAATATAAGTAGAATTTCTCATTCTTCTTGGTTAACAGCCCTCTCCCTGAATATAACTATTATCTAAATATCATGTTGACCAGGATTTTAACAATTTGAATGTGGTAGATTATTACTTTGAAGCCCTCTCAATGAACCATGCCTCTTACTCATGCCCCTGTCTAATATCCTTTCACTTGGACTTTGAGCTTAGCCTGGAACTACTTTGATAAATAAAATAAGGCAGAAGTGATGCTGTGCCCTTTTCCAGGACAAGTCCCTGAATTGGCCTGGAAACTGCTAGTTTCTTGCTTTTAGAATGCCCCTTCTTGGAACTCAATTGCCATCCCGTGAGGTAGCCCAAGCAGCCAGGTAGAGAAGTCCATATGGAGAAGTGAGGCCTCTAGCCGCCAGACCCACGTGAACTCCCAGTTAAGCTAAATTACTCTGCCCATGCATCCTAGATGTTTTAACCTTATCTGAGTTCCCAGTCCAACCTCCAGGTGACATCAGTCATCCTAGCACCCTAGCTCATACCACACAGAGCAGAAGAACTGCCCAGGTAACTCACCATTGTTGGAGTGGTTTGTTATATAGTAGTAGCAGATAACTGAAATGCCCGAATATAGGAAAATATAACTCAATGCTTATTATTTATTGGGCAAGAAAGATTGCATCTTTTTCAGATGGAATACCAAAAATGGATCTTTCGTAGCTACTTGGAAGAATAAGTGAGGGTTTTAAAATATATTCTCAAGTATATTTATTTCTTTAGTGATGTTCAGTTATTTTGAATTAATATCTTACAATTAAGTTTTCTTTTCCTCCTCAAAATGCAAAACATAATTTCATGTGCATCTTTTGGGGTCATGGTAATGTGGGATAAAGCAGGAACTTGAAGCTAGAAGACCAGGTTTTAAGTTTTAATTATTAGCTATGTGATCATAGCAAGTTTTATTATATCTCTGAGTTCTCAAATTTTTTAGCCTAAAAAAGTGAAGGGTTTGGGCCATATGAGCTCTAAAGTACCTTTCAACTCTAACATTTCAAATTGTAATATATTTTGTTCTTTACTTTTCAGCAGAGTTAGTGGTAATCACCAGTAATACAGAATTGAATTGCATGAGAGTCTATAGCGTCACACTGGATATACACTCATGTTATCTAGAATAAAGTTTTTGTAGTGCTCTTTTCCCCTTTAAGAAAGTGTTAGCATTACCTGGGGGCACATATCTGGCTCCCCCTGGCCTGTAGTGACCTTTATCATCCTCTTCTGTTCTTGCCAAATCTTGGCAGATAAAAGGTCATACCATTTTTTAATTTCCAACTTTTATGGATCATAGTTCAGATGTTATCTGGGATTACAAGAAGGTCAAAATGCAGTTAAGTTGGCATCAGGGAACTCTTCAAGTACTTTAGGTTTAATTATATATCTAATCAAATCACTTCTTTAGAGTATGTCTTGCTGAGCAATGCATGTCTTACTGTAATACAGAAATCCCTTAGAGCAAGTTTTCTTGCCTGCTTATGTTGGGATATATTGTATAAAATCTTTATGCTTATGTATATTCATTTTGTTACAATAGGGATTGAAAATGTCTTTTTTATATTTCATTAGAGAATTGCTTCTACTAAAACAATCTTTATTTTGTCAAGCATGACGTTTCTACTGGTAAGGGTAATTAGTATCCATGCCAACTGTGCTGTTTCTCTCTTTGAGAAGGAATTTTTAGTAGAAGGGGGCAACAGTGTTAAAAAGTCTACATTACCTATATTTGGCCACCCTCCTCCTAGCTTTGGATTCTCCCGCACTTACATCCAGAAGCACAAACTTCCTGCAGTTTTCCACATTAGACTACTTGAGGGATTGGGAAGGGAGTATTAAATCATTTGTCTGAATGATTCATTATTAAAATTTTAGTTAGTGGCCAAATTACAAAATGACACTTCAGCATCTGCTTTAAAAATTGTTAGAATGTAAGTTTAAAGTGGGTTTTTTTTTTCTGCGTCTACAGGCAAACCAAACTTCCTATTAGTAGGGTATATTACAACTATAGCAGTAGCTGGAAAAACATCCATCTGGCAGAGTGGCAAGGGAAAAGGAGTAGGAAGAAACATACAAGGTGGCTTCAGTGCTGTTGATAATGACCTCATTCTTCAGTTCAAAGGGGTAGCAAGTAGTGTTGTTTTAGTATTATGCTTTATAACTTACATTTATGTATCAAATATTACATGATAAAGATATTTAAAAATATCCCTGTAATGATTATGATTTGTATACTCTTTGGCTTGAACAAACTGTTTAGTTAATATCATTTGACAGAGTATTCTGCAAAAAGTTCTTAAATCCTTTAAATAAAGGGTAAATGTTTAACACTTTTTACAGTGTAAAAAAGGCTTGCTTAGGTGCAAAGAGAAGTCTGATTTCAGGAAGCTCTTCCAGCCTGATGAGAAGTAGCAAAAAAGAAAGTAACAAGTTAATCATAGACTTAAGAATTCTGAAATTATCTGTAACTTGAACTAGCATTTGTAAAACAGTCGTTTGACCACAATATAAAACCAATGCAATTTTTAATTTCATTGTGTACTGGTTACCTGGTGTCTTAGAGAGCTAGGATTGTCATACCATGACAGGGTAGCTTAAACCACAGAAATGTATTTCTTACAGTTCTGGAGGCTGGGAAGTTCAAGGTTAAGGTGCCAGCATGGTCAATTTCTGGTGAAGGCTCTCTTCCTGACTGCTTTCTTGCTGTTTCCTCACGTGATAAAGAGAGTGAAAGCAAGCTGTCTGGTGTCCCTGCTTATAAGGACACTGATCCCATTATGATGTCCTTACCCTTATGACCTCATCTAAACCTTATTACCTCACAAAGACCATCACACTGGAGTTTAGGGCTTCAACCTATGAATTTTAAGGGGATACAAACATTCAGTCAATAATACCTAGCTATTTTTGTGTCACTGCCTTTTTTTTCCTTTTATTAAAAAGAAGATTGGCCAGGCACAGTGGCTAATGCCTGTAATCCCAACCCTTTGGGAGGCAAAGGCAGAAGGATCACTTCAGTCTAGGAATTCAAGACCAGCCTGGGCAACATAGCAAGACTCCTGTTTCTACAAAAAATTTAAAAATTAGCCAGGGTTGGTGGCACATGCCTGTAATCCCAGCTACTTGAGAGACTGAGGCAGGAGGATCGCTTGAGCCCAAGAGTTCAAGGCATCAGTGAGCTATGCTGGTGCCATTATACTCCAGCCTGGGTGACAGAGTGAGACCCTGTCTCTACAAAAAAAGAGAGAGAAGAAAACAATAATCATTCAAGAGGCCTTCTACTTCTCTCTCTTTCTTTCTTTCTTTCTTTCTTTCTTTCTTTCTTTCTTTCTTTCTTTCTTTCTTTCTTTCTTTCTCTCTCTCTCTCTCTCTCTCTCTCTCTCTCTCTCTCTTTCTTTCTTTCTTTCTTTCTCTCTCTCTCTCTCTCTCTGTCATACACACACACTCTCACACATACATCCATTCACTCACTCATTCAATTAAATTAGAATTATAAAAGGAAATTTCTAAAAGTATCAAAAATCTTCATAATATGCCTTTTAAAAGAATGTTTTCAGTTCTTAATAAGAAACGCTTTTCTCTAAGAATGGCACCAATAGTAAAACTTTAGAAATACACTGTAACTACGATGCATGATCACTTGAAATGCATATTTGGGTAGCCAAACTAGTAAATTGGGGAATAGACTAATTCTAAATATAAAATGTTTCATATTTTAATTTTCCTTTTATAAAGGTGCTTGAATTTATTAATAGTAGCATGATAATACCCTACTCTTGAATACCATAAAATGTCCATTAAAATAATCTCCTAGTTTCAGAGAGTGTTCAGTACCTGTCAGAACTTGGGGAGAAGGCTGTAGGCAGGGAACAGAACTAGAAATCTCTGCTCTTGTCTACCTTTGCTGCCATATTCATATATGCAAGTCCAGAAACAACAAGGATTTTATCACTGAAGGAACTTTGAGTTGGCAGCGTTTTTCTAAAATCATAGAGCTCTTAACCACATTAAAATCAGCCGAAGGAATTTGTCAGCCTCTCAGTTTACAGTTAAAATGACTATCTAATGATCTAAGATGGACTGATTCCCTCCTGTGCAATCATTAAATACCAATCAGGGCAATGTGTTTCCTCTTTCAAGAACAAGTCATCTATCTGTTGTACATTACTTAGAATCTTTGATGCTCAGATATGAAAACCTAAGATTGCAAATATTAGTTATGAAAAAATTCATGTGAGGTTTGGGTAGTGTGAAAATTTTTGTCCTTAAAGTATAGAACATCAGGACCAAGAAACTTGATTTACATAAAATCTACCAGCTATTTCTCATTAGACAATGAAAAATTAATGTTGCACCTTGAGAGCATTAAGGATTTTTTTTCATACAAATCCTATCAGAGGATGCTAGAAACTCATTTTCATGTACACATTTCAATTCTTCTGCTGAGTCTGAGGCTGGAAGAGAGAAACACAAATTGCTGGCCATTGGAAGAATCCCCCTGGAGATTCCACAATGATAATGTTAAGTTAAAATTGAATTAAGTTGGCATTCAAAGCTTTATTCTCACAAAGAATACCCTATGGATTTTCTGTTCTTTCTTGTCTGCTCATTTCCTTTCCCTTCTTTCTCTTCCTAATACATACACTTGAAATAAAGATATTCCTTTATATTTTCACTTTAAAAATAAATTTTTACTATTGAAGGCAGTTGAAGTATAGAAACCTTGTTTTATAAGCTATTTCACACATTCTATAAGTTTTTGAATGCCTCCTAAAAATGAATACATATGTTACTTTGGAAGAACATCCTCTCTGAGGCAATAAAATATCAATCTTTATTCTATCTCTGTTCATCTAATCTAGGATTCATAGAATTCTAGAATTCTCTTATTTGGAAGAGACCTTAAATGGTAACTAGTTCAACCTCCCAATGCAATGTTAGAATCTTTACTATGATAACTCTGACAGGTTCTCCATAAATACATTTTTAAAAGGAGGGGGTCAGGGAGCCCACTGGTTTAGATCAGACCATATTTCAGTTTAGTGCTCTATTTAGGGTGTCACATTTTAAGAAGGGCATATTGACCAACCAGACGGTGACCAAGAAGGTAGTCAGAAAAT
Organism: Cheirogaleus major; assembly: GCA_963574435.1. Classification (NCBI taxonomy): domain Eukaryota; kingdom Metazoa; phylum Chordata; class Mammalia; order Primates; family Cheirogaleidae; genus Cheirogaleus; species Cheirogaleus major. Next base: position 29,070 of record CAUYPO010096526.1, read on the forward strand.
TATTCTATAAGAAGCAATTGAAGCAGCTGGAGGGATTTAGTTCAAGAAGAGACCAAACAACTATCTGTTAGAAATATCTAGAAAAATTTTGTACTGGGAAGGAGGCAGAATAAATTATCCTGTCCAATTTCAATATTGTTATTTCTTCCTTGTCCTGCTATACTTACTATTTTTAGACAGCTTCTATTATTAAGGACTCCCACATTTCTGGGACACTCATTCAATGGTATGGTTACACTGTCATTGATGGGGTTTAATGTGTAGTGACCTCTGGATTAGAGAGCTAAAGTCATCAAAACCAAGGAGATTCCTGCCTGCTATGAGTAATTCTCCTTGCCACTCAGCCTTCCTAGCCTATTACTGAACATCCTATCTAGAACCTTGAGTGCCCAGCCAAAGAGAGGAAGAAAGGCAGAATGAGGGTTCTGCCGGGATTCGACTCCTGACTGCTATTAACTTGCTGTATGAATCCCTTGTTCCTCAGTTTCTCTATTTGCTATATGGAGGTAATAATAGTTTCTAGCTCAGGCAGTTGCTGTGTAAACAAGTTAATACACATAATGTACTTAGAACATTGCTTAGTACATAGAAAGTGCTTTTATATCTTCTGTGTCATTTTACCTGAAGACAACTCTGTGAGGAAACCAGTGCTATTATTGCCCATCTCCTTCTCCCCATTACAGAGATTGTGAATTAAAGACATATTAATACATTTAACAGTCTTAGATTGGAGTAGTGTCATGTTTATTAAAAGAAAGTAATAGTCCTGATGTGGTCTACTATGATGAGACTGTATCTCTGTTTAGGTGTGTTTAGCTCTGTGCACTGTGCTTTAAAGAACCACTGATCAAGAAGTCCTGGACCAGAGGGGAAGACTCATAATGGAAGAGAAAACATTACTAAAAGAGGATCTAGTAATATATAATCTGTAGAAGAGAGGCATAGTTTTTGAGAAAGGAGTGAATAAAATCGCTTTTTTGTTTCATCTCTACATTGGTTTGTCAATTTTCATTCTCCAGAAGCTTTCTCTTTTAAATTCTCTTTGTACTAGTCTAAGAGTTAAGAAACTTCAAGGAGACTGTTCGAGCTTCATTATGGTAGTACTTAAAATATTCCTCCAAAGGACAGGCATCAGCAATGAGATATATTTATTTCCATGGACTCATGCCCATATTGATTCTCTAGCTTTTAATTTGTTTAAGTTTTTATCTAAGTATCACTGTCTCAAAGAGCTTCTAAGCTCTTTGCTTCTTAGCAGATTAATCATGTCTCTGTGCCTGATAGAAATTTAATAAAGCTGATTATGTGTTTATTGTATTTTCCTAGGAATTTCATTTTAATGGCTGATGCAGTATTGGTAGAAGAGAAATACTGATCTATCTTAACCAAATGATAGCTTCAAAGGAGATATGTTATAATATGATAGAGCAAAAGTAGAACAACATAAATATCAATTTATAGGCAATGGGTGAATAATTATGGTATAGCCACACAACGGAAATACTGTCCAGCCATTACAAAAAATAAGACAGATATGTACTCACATTAAGAGTAAAAAAGCAAATCGCAGAAGAATATAATACAGTCCTATTTGTATGGAAAACAGTAACAAAAAGAACTCAGAGGACAAACACATTCTATACATGGAAAAATATCTCAAATGATACTTGTGCAATTGTAAATAGTGACTACTTTTGGGAAGGGGGCTTATTGGGCTGGAAGTAGAAATGGAACCTTTTACTTTATATTACAGTATTTTCTATACAATTTGAATTTTTAGAGGGAATATATTTTATAATCTAAAAAGGAAGTCTATTGGGGAGAGAATGGTAAATAAATGTAAATCAATTGATAATTGAGACTAGTGAAAACTGAGAAAATACCTATATAGTAACCCATTTTTGAAGCCAGACCTGGATGCAAGAAGATACAGGAAGTTAAAAAAAAAAAATTGTAAAGATGGTATCTAGGACTTCTGAGTTTAGAGAGGTAGTATTTACAAAACTGATGGTACATTGAAGCAGTCTCACTACTAAAAGTAGAATATACAGACATGATATGTACTATATTAAGTATATAGGACTACCTATGAAATATTCTTGCCAAAAAAGTTTTATTTGAAGGAAGAAAGTTAACTTCCAATTTACAAGAAATACAGAAGATAACAGCCACAAGTTAAACATTCACACAAGACCCAGGGAATAGACAACTTACAGTTTCTTCAACAAGTATTGTGGGAAAAAAAATAAGAAAGGGTGAAGACTGTTATAGTTTAGAGAGACTTTAAGGTGCAGTAACCAACTGTATGGATCCTGATTGCAGCAAACCAACTTTAAAAAGGCAGTTATTGAGACAATCAGGAAATTTGCATATTGACATGGGCTTTAGATGTTAACAAGGTTTTAGCACTTTTGTTAGATGTGATTAGTAACATTGGAGTTTTGATGGAAAGTGTCCATAATTTTTAGAGGCATCTTAGAACTATGTAGAAGTGAATAGTCACAGTGTCTTGAATTTGCTTCAGAATACTTAAGAGGAAAAAATAAAAAGAGATACCAGAAGACAGTGTAACAAAGTCTTAATAATTAATGATTGTTGAATCTCGGAGATGATAACATGGTGGTTCTATATTTCTTTAAAGTCATTCTTAATAAAGCAAAGGTTTCATGTTCAAGTGCTTGAAAAGATTATGAAATTTTATCTTATGAAATCATTTTTTAATTGTACCTGTGGAGCAAGAGTCTGTAGGAAGAATTTGAATAGTATTGTTGAGCTTGTATGAAGCTAAGAAAGACTACACTTGAATCTTTTGAAGAAATGAATATAAAAAAAAATTATCATCTTTTATTTCTTGAATCAACCTCTCAGTAGGTTTCTTCTCCTAATTTGGTGAAGTAATAGGTCTTATTCAGAATGCACATGTTTACTCACACACACTTTCTGATTCAGGACAGTTCCAGAACCAAGAAAGTCATTTAGCATTAAGTCTGGGTGTGGAGTAGGGTGACCAGCGAGCCCAGTTTGCCTGGGTTCAGTGAGTTTACTGGGACCAGGAAAGTACTAGGCAAACCAGGAAAAGTTGGTCACCATAGTTTAGAAAGTCTCAGAGATTTTAATCTAGGCCAGCATGAACCCTTATCTTAAAGAAAAACAAAATGTACTATACATTACAGTTTAGACAGCTCTCTGATGACTTACAGCATAGTTTCACAGTTGTGGTTTTATTCTTTCCTAGGGAATGCATTGAACATCACACATGCCTGTGTTGAAATGTCAGTGTAAATCTTTCACACAAATTTAAAGTCATACTCACCATGTTGGATTATCCATGTCTTCTGTTGCCCTTTAGTAATGTAAATCAAACGCTGACAATGACTTTCATTCATGCGGGTTTTTTTCAGTACTTTATTTGAGGGCCTATGCTAAGCCTCTGAAACAAAATTAAGATAAGTTCACTTTTCTCAGTGAACTCACAGTGAATTAGAGGAGATAGACACAAAGAACTATATTATTTCATAATAAGTGCTACAGTAGAAGATTGTGGCAAGTAGTTTCAGGACCAATCTTTTGTATTTTTTTTTTTTCCTGCAAAAAGTATTGTCCAAAGTCAGAACAAGAGGAAAGGAAATAATTATTTGGAGTATTAGTATTTTAGAATCTTATTTTAAAATCTTGTTCAAGGAATGCCCCAAAGTTTATACTTTATAAAAATAGAATAAGTCTTAAGGAATTAAAAATTAATTTTTACATTTTATACTTTTTGGATGAAAAGCGTTACAGAGGTTGGGCTATTCCCACTATATGGTAGTTATTAGCTTGGAAAATTTCCCCAACACTATCAGACCAAGGAACCCTTTCCTCCCTCACCCAGCAGTAATTTGTGAAATAGCAAGATGTGTTTTGTGTTAAAATATAAATGCTAAAATTCCATTGACATTAGATATGTAATAATACATCTAGATATATTGATAGTTGTCATTAATTTCTTTCCTCAGTGGAAATAAAAGATGTAGAAATGAATTTTTATATTCTAGGCACATAACAATATATAAGTCTTTCAAAGCTGATAGCTACATTGTACTTCTATAGGAATTTTGTATTTTGATATTAATCCTTAGGAATATTTTGTCTTCCATTATTTGGATTCATTAAGAAGTCATATATGAAATTACAGTGGAAAAATATTTTGTTATTGGCTTTTAATTCTTTCAGAAGTGACTTCACTTAGTACAATCTAATTCTCAGTGGTTCCAGATAACTAATAATTGTAGCATTTGCACTGTGTGAAGTGGGTAGAGTGAACCAAGGGGATCAGATTAAAAGGTGAGGTCACAAAGTTGGGGGGACATAGGGCAGATTGTTTATGGCCTTCTAGATCATTATAAGGACTCTTTTTTTATTTAGAGTGAGATGAAGAACCATTGAGAGATTTTGAGCAGAAGACTGGTATATTTAGCTTATATTTGAACAGGACTACTCTGCTGCTATGTTATATTACTCTAAGGAGATTACACTGGAAGCAAGGAGATCAGATAGGCTATTGCAACCAACCAACTGAAAAAGGGTAGTGGCTTAGACCAGGTTGGTAATAAATGTGGTGAGAAGTAATTGGATTCTGGATATATTGTGGAGGTATAACCAACAGAAATACTCTGATGGGATAAGCATAGCATGTGAGAGAAAAATGGGAATCAAGAATGACACCCAAAGTTTTTGGCCTGAGTAACTAAAAGGATGGAGTTTCCTTTAACAGAAGAAATTCTGCAGAGTAGGTTTTAAGGGCAACACTAAGAGCTCAGTTTGGGGCATGGCACGCATGAGATGACTGCTGCCTATCCACGTGGTGATAATCAAGTAGGCAGCTGGATTATGAGAGTCTGGAGGTCAGCAAAGGAGGACTGGGCCAGAGATATAATGGAGGCATAGTCAGTTTATGGATGTTATTTAAAGCTACCAAAGGAGTAACTATAGACAATGAAGCAAAAAGGTTTGAGGACAGAGTCCTGGAGTACTCCAATGTCAGGAAAATGAGTAGCCAGCAAAGACTGACCAGCTAGGTAGGAGGAAAATGAGGAATATGCTGTCCTAGACACCAAGGAGGAAAACATTTTGAGGAGGAGGAAGTGATCATTTATATCAAATAATGCTTGTAGGTCAAGTAAGGTAAGGACTCATAAGTGACTATTAAGAAATAACATCTAAGTGTGTCAACTACTAAATAACGTAAATAAGTAGCAACTGCCGTTTGTTGAGCTTTTCCTATGTGATAAATACTGATATTGTGATAAATATCTTTAATCCATAAAACATTCCTGCATGATAAGGATTATAATTCCCACTTTATAAATACTGGAAGCCAAAGCTCAGAGACATTAATTAGCCCATGGCCGAGCATGGTGGCTCACACCTGTAATCCTAGCACTCTGGGAGGCCAAGGCAGGAGGATCGCTCCAGGTCAGGAGTTCAAGAAATGAGCCCAAAGCCACATACCTAGTAAATTTTCCAAAGCCAGAATGCAAAACCAAGATTGAAAAGCTCATTTCCTTATATTGTAGTCTCTGAACGTATGTTAAAGTTGCTTCCACAGCTTTGTAAAAGGCTTGTCAATTGTCACTATTTTAGCTATGCCATGTATGTATGTATGTATGTATGTATGTATAGGATTAAAGCTACTATTATGCTTTATATTGCACTGCAAATTTATATCATAAAAGGCCAAGATAGATAAATTCAAGTTTGTTTTTTTCTTATAGCCTGACTCTAAGAAGAAAACGTTGAATTATGGGACTTCTTTAAATGACTTTTGTCTGTAAACATTTTATAATATGAAAATATTAGTGATAATATTTCTCTTAGAGCAGATTAATATTAATTTAGATAGAGTTTTAGATAGAATTTTTATATTTACATTTGTTATATACTGCTCTACATGTTTGTGTTTTAAAATGTTCCCAACAAAAACATCTGTTTTTAGAATAAATCTGAGGTGTACAAACTGGTGGTGATTGCTGTCCAGTGTGTATTGATGTCTTAAGCATTTGATTCTTGTGTTTATTAGTTTACAACCACCATCCAATTATTAGTAACATGTGTGAGTTTCTTACAAATGGGTCTGCTTTATTTATCCAAAACTGAAATTACACTCTGTTAATTATCCTACCAATTAGAAAATTACTTTTATCATTGCTTTGCCATTTGGCAATTGAGGTATAAATTTGGCACTAGATAGCAGCTATTCACTAAGTTTAGTCCTGAGCTACATGGTTTCAATTGCTTTGTATCAGGACACAGCATTTGGTAAATAACAGTTGTAAATTTTTTTTGTAGAATGTGAAAAACCTCTGGGCTCTTATTGGCATAAGCTTGCTCAAATCATCCTTTGTTCTCAATTTGTACTTTTTCTCTTTGCATTCTGCCATTTTCTCAAATTTATTGCAAGCATTTTACTGATTTTTATGTGCCTTCTAGTGATACTATATAGGTTACATGATTAGCATTCACATTGGACTGATTACTTAGACCGTCTCATCTCACTTGCTCTGTACTCACTCTTCCCTGTGAATTCATCACTCCATGGCTTAGCTGCCTCTATTTAGATGCTGCTTGCCACTTTGTTAACTGACACTGTCATTATCTCTCTCCTAGATTAGTCCTGTAGCCTCCTGTTCAGGTTTTCCAGCCATAAAGTTTGCTCCCTCTCTGCAGTTTTATTCTCCATGTAGTAACTAAAGTCATCTTTCCAAAACTCCCAATTTTTATAATTTTCTGCTTCACTTTAGCCACTGGACTTTTTTTTTTTTTTTAGTTTCTCAAATATACCATGTCCACTGGGCATTAACATGTATTTTCACACTACCTGGAATAAAGTTTCTCAGTCTTTTGCCTCAATGATTTCTCAGTTTATCCTTAAGTCTCAGCTCTGGAAACAGATCTGAGAATCTTCCTTGGCCCCATTTCTTCCTGCTCGCCTCCAGTGTGGTTTAGGTATACACATCCTCTAGCTGTCCCTGGCGTCCTGACCTTCCCTTTGTCACACTCTGTTGTACTGCCTGCTTCTCTAGTTACTTGATTCCTCAGAAACTAAACTTCTGTTTCCTCATCTTTTGTCCTTCTGAATAAAGAGTTAGTTTCTATGGATTTCCTTTAGGGACTCTGTGTGGTTTTGAGGAAGTAGATCCACAGGGCAAAGGAATGATTGATCTTTTCTTATTTATTCATACCACACCATCCTTCACACCAACATGGTAGATGCTAAAATACAGCCACATGGTAGATGCTAAAATAGTTTAAGTGAACTCTCCTGAATTCTAGTCCTGTATTTCTAACTCTTTCTCTCTCTGATATTACCACTAGGATATCATATAGGCACTTGAAATTCAGTAAACTCAGACCTCAAATTCTTTCCCTCTGGGCTCTTCTCCCTTGTCCTCCCTCCTTTTCTTTTCTTTCATTTCTTGTTTTCTTCTGTCCTTGACATTTCCTAACTGGAAACTGCCATGTCCCTCGCTACTTATATCAGTCATTTTTCAGATTCTATCAGTTTTCCTTCCCAGCAGTTTTGAAACTCACCCCTTAATGTCATTTTTTTCACAGACACTTTATTTCAGGCTTCCTGCCACTTTCTACCTTGTTAATTATAGAACCTCCTAATTTACTTGAGTTACATAAATTTCAACAGCTTAGAAACTAAATACATCATTATTTTCAAAGCATTGTAAACAATTCTCACTCTTAAATGATTTTAAAATATTTGCAAACAAGATAATTTTTTTTTATATTTTTGCCCCTTTAAATATGCTATTACCATGGTTTCATTTGTATTCATTCATTTAGGGACTTTATTCATTTTCAGGAATAAGAAATTGAAATTATTGAATCAACTATGTACAAATAAAATTGTGTAAAAGATACCTAATATGAAAAAGGAGAATCTTTTTTGTTCATAAGCAATAAAGATGCCACTCTTTTTATGTAATGAAATGTCAGCTGTGTGTGTAAGAGCTTGCTGGCCTGTTGACTAGTCATCCAAGGCAGTCATTATCTCTGAGGGAAGCTTTACTGCAGTGTCAAGTCCAACTCAGTCCAGAAAAGTGGGCCAAGATGGAAGTAAGAGGGACTAGATTTACCTTCCTTCCTGAAACAGTAAGAAAAATAAACAAAATATATGAAACAATGGTTTTCAGACATTGAATATCAAGCAGTACGTGGCAGCCATCCCTGAGACAGAACAAATCAGATGAGCCGTGCAATTGCTCCAGCTCACTGCCTCAGAAGAATTTCCAGGCTGTAACGCAGGGAGAGAAAACCCAGGAGGAACCTAATGTTCTCCCCGAGTTGAGGAGAGGAAATTGGGAGTTTGGGGAAACCAAGGTAGTGAGAGTCAGCAAGGCAGAGGACCAGGTAAGGAGATCTACCCCAAAGGTCCCCTTACAGTCTTAGGCTAAGTACTAATTAATATACGCATAAGGAAATACCTGAGGCTGATTAAAGAACCACCCAAAAGGATCTGAGGTAATAAGCCTAGGATCTGGCAGAATCTGTGCTAGTTTCTGTTGCCACCAGCTGGAGTAGAAACCCCCGTAATTCACTGGATATCATAGAAGGACAGTGCTCCAGTGGCAGGGGAAAATTCTTCATATACTAAAGGAAGAATTTCTGCTCTAGTCCTGCCTTACAAAGCCTAAAAGCAAGCTTTGAAATCAACCCGACATATGTGTAACTGAAATCTCTGGAGGAGAGAATAATGGGGAAGAGAGCAGAAAAAATATTTCATGAAATAATAGCTTAAAGTTTTTTAAATTTAGTGAAAACTGTACAGGTCTAAGAAGCACAGCAAGTCCCAAGCAAACACACACACATACAAATAACATAAAGAAAACTATACCACGGTACATCATAATCAAATTGCTTAAAGTCAGTGATAAAGAGAAAATATTAAAGTGTCCAAAGGAAAAATACATGTTCAAAGGAACAAAAATAAGGATGATGGCAGATTTCTAGTCTTTAAACACTGTAAGCCAGTTAAAAACAGCAGAGCAACGTCTTTAAAATATTAAAAGGGGAAAAAAGTTAACCTAAACTTCATTTTCCAGCAAAAGTTTCTTTCTAAAATGAAGGTAAAATAAGAGTCCTGAGAGTAACTGAATACTCCCTGGAGGTATCATTTGTAAAAACATGTGGCATGTTATCTGAAAGCAGAAACTTGCTGTGCTGTTTGATAATACAAAAATTTTAATTGTCTATTTTTATATAGCAGTTTACATGATAAAAGTATATATGGGAGAAAACTTTACAGTAGTTTCCCCTTATCCTCCAGGGATACATTTCAAGACCTCTCAGGGATGTCTGAAACTGAAGATAGTATAGAACCCTGTATATTTTTTCAATGTAATAACCAACAGGCTACTAAGTGACTAATGGCGTCTACAGTGTGGATGTACTAGAGAAACGTCCCAGGCGGGACAGAGTGGGAAGGCACAAGATTTCTTCATGCTACTCAGAATGTCACACAATTTAAAACGTATGAATTGTTGATTTCTGGAATTCTCCATTTAGTATTTTCAGACCATAGTTAATAGTGGATAACTGAAACTGCAGAAAGTGAAATTGCAGATAAGGGGGAACTACTGTGTTTTCAAGTTTTTGAAATAGCTAGGATGGGTGATTTTTATCCCTATTTTATACATGAAGAAGGTGAGACACATATGTAGTATGACTTTCATAGGGTTTCATAAAATCCGGGAATATAATCAGGTTTCTTGACTTCCTATTCAGAACTCTCTTCTAATCAAAATGGTCTTCTTGTTGATAGCTGTGCATTGCTCAAAATATTTTCTAAATTTAGAGACTGTCAGAATATACAAAGTGTATGTAGTACCTTGAAAGCAATAATAGATAGTATGGTATGGAGTAATTCTTTTATATTTTGACATTTGGAAAAGGTAAAGGGAATAAATAGAAAAATCTTACTAAATCCCAAGGCCCCAAATAAAAGGCAGGAAAAAGGGTGCATTAAAGTAGACTAGAGCCAACTGTTATGGTATTTAAATTGTAAATTAGTAAAGGTAGAAAATTGCTTTGGCTGCAGTGAAATTTTTAATTAAAATGAAGTTATTTCTGATTCCTGAAAAAGGTGAGAAGTTTGATTATTTTAATTAACATTAAATTTTAGCAGAGAACCTTTTAATAACTGTTCAAATTAAAATGTGGCAGAAATTAGTTGGGAAGAAACTATATTTTCCTCTTGTATTTATACTATGTATAATGTATATGATACATAAAATAGGAGAATTAAATACTATCTCAGCATATTTCATTGCATCCCGTGTAGCAAATTAGTTTTGACCATTCCTGGTAGCCATACGGAATGAATAAGATCCATTGTTCTTTTTGTTTCCACTGAAGTTTCTTCAAATAGTTCTTCGGGGATGTTTTTCAATCTTTTCTATTAAAGAAATTTTGAGAGCTAGGTCTTATGGTTTTATGGCAGAATTGGGATTTAAAAGTTAGAACTTTAAAGGAGGACAGGATTTAAGTTGGATAAGGAAGAATGTTTCCAGTTGTAGCGAATATGAACTCTGACAGGTCTCAGAAGAAAGAAGCAATAACTTAGGATGGGCAGGGTAGGGTTTGATTAAGGAAGGCCTTGAAAAACAAGTAAGGGAAATGGATGATGGCACTGAAGTTAGAGTAGACTCCTAAGGATCATGAATTGTCTCTCATTCAGTTATGAAATGTGAGTTTTCAGCATTTCAACCGAGTATTTTTTGTGTTAACATGCGTTGTGTTTAAATCTGAATAAATACAGCTTAAATAGCAAAGCAAGAATTTTTTTACCTGAAGAGGGGGATGTGTTTTTCTTTCTCTTTTCTAGTCTACTCCTTTACATCTTGCAGCAGGCTACAACAGAGTTCGAATAGTTCAGCTACTGCTTCAGCACGGTGCTGATGTTCACGCAAAGGACAAAGGGTAAGTTTATCAGTTCATCTCTTTTTAGTGGTTTTGTTCATGGATTGTTATGCTTTGTTTTCATCTCATGCTCTGAAGGTTTTAAGCTCTATACAAAATCATGTATTCCATTTATTACAACTTATGTAGCATTTTAAGAATGTTCATAACTTTGATTTCAAACTTTATTTTCATGTGCCTGTCTGTTAAGGATACTTGTCATAACTTCCTAAATCAGTTTGATTTTATTGCAGTTCTGTTATTTGAAGTTGCAATTTGTTTTTCAATTGCAATCATTGTTTTTCAAGTCTTAGGTTGCATTTTAGAAAGATAAATTGAAAATCGTGATAATCCAGTAGTATAGCTATCATATTCATCAGATATTAAAGCATCAACCCTTATTAATACACCAAAATCATAAGTATACAGTATCTTATTTTTTTTCTGATGAAATCTTTCACATCTAAGCCGAGAAATCCTAGAAGGTCCTTATGAAGGTTGATATGGGAGGGCAAAAGGTGGGAACCAAGAAAGCAATCATGTCATTTATTTAATGAAGAGGTGAATTTTAGAAAACTTTGTATCAGTTTCCTGTATAGTCTCTAGGGATATACGAGCATTGGGTCTGCTATCCTATGTGATGGGCTAACCTTTCTCATTGTCCTACGTGAAGATCTAAAAGATAATTGACCCTACGACCCAGGTAAAGTAGATATGTTACGTTACACTCTGCGATTGACAGCATGAAGAAGAGATGCCCCAGAGGAGGGTTTCTTTCACTTTGCCCCTCTCCAAGTCAAGAAATGTAGAAACAAACTCAGTACTTGTGACACTTATCAAAAGGAGACTTCATCCATTTCAAATCTGCTCTTTTCAGTGCTCTGTTTCTCTCTTGCCTGCATCAGGTTTTGCGCCATATGTGAATGGTGTCCCAGTAGTATAGGGACATAAATACCTGATGTTCTTGTACATCTCTGTTTCCTTGTGCATGTCTGAAAACAGATGGGTGTACAATAGGTGAGTCATCAAGAGAAGTACACCACAAAAAGGGGATTTTGACTCATTTAGAATACTTTGATTTACAAGTTATAATAGTTTGGATATTTAATTCTTGTGCTAGAAATATGCTAGAATTCTTACCATGAAACTGAATTAAAATGGTGGAATATTTCCATTCACTACCAATTAACATTTGCTTTTGTAAACACTTATTAATAATATATAAAGTATGCAATTATCAATTAGCACATGATCTTCCTTTCTCCTAAATGTTCTCTAACTGGTATTTTTATTATCTTTAAGGATTATATATAAAAAACAAGATAAATCTAAAAGGTGTGAACATAAACTGTACTTTAAATTCTCTTACTAAATACTTAAAAATAGTTTTATATATATAATTGTATTGGGATTTATTTGATTTTTGTTTCTTAGCACTTCATGGATAAATGACTATAAGTTGTTTGAAATTTAAATATTTTAATTTGCCTTTTGTCATTTAGTGGACTTGTGCCTCTTCATAATGCATGTTCATATGGACATTATGAAGTTACAGAACTACTACTAAAGGTAAGAGAAATTCAAAATATTGAACATCAGTTGCTTTTCCTTTTAAACACTTTTCATGTGTTTTTTGGCCACCTGAAAGTCTTTTTAAGAGAATAAAAGAATTTTTTAAAATATTACCATTGCCTTAAATTTTTTTAAAACATTCAACTTAATTTGAGCTGTTTTTCAGAGTGAAATTAAAACACTTATTCACATTTTTTAAAGTTATAACTGAAATTTAAAATGAAGCAAATGTTTTCTGTGTTTTATTTGATCCAGCGAAATGATTACTGACCTAAAACATTTTTTCTCACTTTAGCATGGAGCTTGCGTCAATGCTATGGATCTCTGGCAGTTTACTCCACTGCATGAGGCTGCTTCCAAGAATCGTGTTGAAGTCTGCTCTTTGTTACTTAGCCATGGTGCTGATCCTACACTTGTCAACTGCCATGGCAAAAGTGCTGTGGATATGGCTCCCACGCCTGAGCTCCGGGAGAGATTGACTTGTATGTATTTATATCCTAAAATCAATATTGCTTGTTGTAAATTAGAATATCTTTCTGTTGCGTTTTGTCTGATTTAAATATTAGCCTTCCATTTTTACAAGTGTGCTAGTTTATAACCCTCTATTCTAACTGTACACTTTTGTTTATTCCACAGGAATATTTTCTACACATACACACACACACTATATATATATAGATATATATATTTATTTTTAGGTTAACCCAGATTTGTTTCGTTCATTAAGATAAGCCTCTTGCAACAAGTATACTCAGTTCTGAAAAATGGTGGCATTTTGGAAACTTTTCTTTCAGTAACAAATGGAACAGTAGATTAAATCTAAAGATGTGGGCTCTACATGAGCTCCTATTTTTCTACATATGATCACAACATAGGGTTAGGATATCCTTCTACCACCCTACAAATTTCTAAACAAAACCCAGTTAAAAAACCAGCAGAGCATTGCCATCATCCCAGTAAAGCTGTAGGTTTCACCACATGCACCAAACAAATCTACAGGGTAGTTGTAGCACTCCTCTTTTAAAGAATTTATTTTACACCTAATATACCACACAGCATATTTTAAACACTGACATATAACTCCTTAATAAAATAAAGCAAAAACAAAAAAGCTTATCTTATTAGAAACAAGATACACCATCACTTATAGTCTTCAAACATTATTGCACTTTTAACTTCATATTTGACAAAGCATTCATGAAACAATCTGCAGACTAGTTTAACAGACATATATATATACACACATACACACACACACACACACACACACACATATATAGTTTATTTAAGCCTAATTCTAATTTGTGTGTTGAGGCTCCTTTTTGTTTTTTTGAAGGCTAATGAGATGAGTCAATCAACAATCATTTGTTGAGTACTTCCTATGTGCCAGGCACCAGAAATACAGTAGTATACAAACCAGAAAAAAAAAATCTCAGAGCTCACAGAGCTTATATTCTTGTGCCATTGATAATAATAGATGATGTCTGGCATTATTGAGCACCCATTATTTCCCAAGCCCTACAAGGTTGCACAATCATGTTTTTATTTATTATGTATGTTGTGGCCCAAGTGTAATTACTTGCCCAAATTTAAGTGGGATATTTTTTATGATTTGGTGGAAGTCATCTTCTCAAATACTGATATAAATTAGTAATATATATGTATGCAAATGTTTTTAAATAAACTTGTGTTTTAGAATAGTTTTAGATATATAGAAAATTTATGAAGGTAGTACAGAGAGTTCCCATATGCTCCATGTCCAGTTTCCCTCATTATTAACATTTTACATTAGTATAGTACAGTTGTCACAATTAATAAACCAGTACTATTAAATCATTAACTAAAGTCCAAACTCTATTCAGATTTCATTAGTTTTTGCCTAAAATCCTTTTTCTGTTCCAGAATCTGATTCAGAATAACACATTACATATAGTTGTTACTTACAATACTGAGATATATTTAATTCTACATGTGGTCATTTCAGGTTTAAATATAGGTGTCACCTACCTCATTTTTAACTTGTCCCATGGATTGTATTCTCACTTACATTTAGGATTCTAAGAATCAGATAACACCTAAGAAAATCTTTGCTAAGTGATAACTTATGGAAAAGTCATAGTCAAAGTGATGCTAGCATCATTTATGTTTACACTAGTTTTAAATTAGTTTATGTTAAAACAGAGAGTTCCCCACAATTTTGATCTTGGTTAAGTGGAAATTTGAACTCATTTTGACATTCAGATGGGTGACATCTGTAGATTATAGGCCAGCACAAACCAAATTGTAACTGGGCAGTTACATCTGTCTTTGTAATGAATCCTTTTAGAAGTTCATATGTTTACTCCCAGCCAGGTGTCTCTTGCCACTTGCCGTCATGCATTATATAGTTCACTTTTCTATTTGTACATTCTATCTTTCTAATGAATTTTTAATTCTTAAAGATGTTTAGTTTTATTTTTCTTTATCATAACACCTGTATAATTCCTTGTTACCTAATAAAAATGTGTGATGGTATTTGTGTGGGCCTATATCCACCTCCCCCCAGCCTAGCATACATAGTGCATTGTTTGCAGCAAGTTTATTGAACTCAATTTGACTCAACTCAAAACTTATTATTTTATCTTTTTCTAATTTCCTTTTTCTAGTTCATACACTGGCTCAGCTTTATCTCCCCAAGTCATCATTTGACATATTTTCCTTTCAACCATTTTGCAAATTATGAATATCATTGTATTTTCTAGTCTGTCTAATTCAAATGTAGACATTAAAATTTAACCTAAATTTGTGTAGTTTTATGAAAGTACCGTGATTACAGTACCTTCCAACCTTCTCAGGATCTGCTTTGTTTTATTATGTAAGATTCTACCAATGAATTATTTGAAGATCAGGATTTAACAAAATTGGATCTTCTCCTAACTATAATTTTCATCATCATGTCCACCGCTTTGTACTAGGCTTTCATAATTAAAGAATTCTTTTCAAGAAAATTATACAGGAAACAAAGAAAAACAATATTTTGATCATATCCATGGTTATTACATTTTCCCTACAGATTTATGTTCTTATCTGTTTTTTTAAATTTGTTGTTGTTATGAAACTGAATGAACGAGATAGTTGGGGTTTCATTCTTATTTCAAAATATGTTTAGAGAGAGAGTTTTAGGTATTTTATAAATATTAAGTTTTCAGAATGTTTGAGTAATTTGCAATTTTACCACTTTTTTTATCTCCTTCCTTAAAGTTTTAAAAACAGACCTTTATGTAACCTTTGCGTTTAGAAGTTTAGAAAGACAATTATATAGTTGATAGATTTTTCATTCTCTGGATAATTTTTTAATCTTCAGTATTCAATAAAATATTTTAAATTTGAAAATGAATTTGGGTAGAAATATTTACCTTTTTTCTAAAGAGCAAAGATAAGGAATATTTTATTTACTGTTATGTGAGAAAATACCATCTTGTGTAATTGTATTATTGCATCATAATTCCTTAATTTCCTTAGTACTGTAGACTTATTGCTTATGTTTTTCATAAATTTGCCCATTTAGTTTTCTTCTGAGCCACCTTTTCTCAACATAAAGGAGTGCGTAAGTGAAATGGTAGAAATGCTTTTATCACTTTGATATTCATAGAATATTTGTCATTAGTGAAAGACCAGTATGATTTGCATTAGGTTTAAATTTCTCTAGCCTGATGACCCCAGCAGTTTATAATTCTATATAGCCCCTTCTATATAGTAGCTTATAATTCTCACTTCATATATCCCTCATTTTGTCATTACAGTGAAAATTGATAATTTTGTTATTTGAATTTACTTTCATTTCACTTGACGTTGGTTTTTTATTTTTTGAAGTTTTAAAGTCCTATACTTCGAGCAATTAAGCAATGATGAAGAACCACTAAATAAGAAGTTACAAAAAAATTTTTTTCCTGAACCTACCATGACTTATTTTATAAATATTCAGCATCCATGGAACAATATATGTTGAGTACCAGTTATATGCCTAGCACTGTGCTAGGTGATGAGATTACCATTACCAGTATGACAGTGGGACATGTCTTGTGATACGGCTAAATGCAAGCGGTGTGGCCCTCGTAAGAAGGAATCCTAAGCCAGTAATCAGGAAGGTCAGGAAGGTGTATCCAAAGTATCTAAACTGAAATCTTGAGCAAGGTAGTAGTTAATAAGGCATGTATGTGCATGTGTGTGTGTGTGTGTGTGTGTGTCATTTGAGAGAAAGAAGGGAATGTGATGGGGCCCTCAGAGGAGAGGAGACACAAGAAAAGAGGAAGAATACAGTACCATCCAGATACAAAGGCCTGAATGTGAGAGGGTCTGAAATTGTTAGGTGATATGTTAGGTCATGTGTCATTGCCATTTGCTATGTTTTAGAACCGTTTTCAGCTTTTTGTTAATAAGTGGGCATATCAAAATGTAAGTCAAATTTGTAAAATTTAAAATAAGACATACTTTTAATAAATAAGAATATTGGATTTTTATTCATGCAATCAATTTAGATACAGCTTTTAAAAAATCACCTGCTTATAAAAATAATAAAATATTAATTGTTCTTTGAAAAATTTTCAAACTTTTCCCATATTTCATTTCTTCCCTCGTCTGTCAAGACCTAATCACTATTCATATTTTGGTGAATATTTCTCTAAATGTTTTTCTATACTATTATTTTGATTTAGTTATGGTAGCAATAATAGTAGCAAGAACAGTAACAATACAAATAAATGGGTCAACCTATTCTTTCTCTTTTGCTACTTGAATTTTCATTTAACAGTGTATACTTTCATATCAGTAGATATAGATCTATCTCTTTAGTTTAAGAGCTGTAAACTATTACAGCATGTGTGTTCACAGATTATCTAAGTGGTTTCCTTTTGGTGAACATGTAGGTGTGTGTTTTAAAACTGTGCTGCAGTAAGTATTTTTGTATGTGTATCTTGATGAACTCAGAGTATGAAACTGTCTTATTTTCAGAGCATACATATTTCAAAATTTTTGATTAATCTACACACCCCCATCCTTTGCATTTTTATCTTCCTATTATCATAATACTGCTGTTGCTAAGATAGAGAAATTTGTAAAATCAATACTTTTCCAAAAGTTATTTATAATCATGCTGAAGATTTTTATAAATTTTAAATCTTTTTTATGTCAACTACTATTTCATTGACAGATGAATTTAAAGGTCATTCTTTACTACAAGCAGCCAGAGAAGCAGACCTAGCTAAAGTTAAAAAAACACTTGCTTTGGAAATCATTAATTTCAAACAACCACAGTCTCATGAAACAGCACTGGTAAGATTTTTATTGTTAATCCGTTCTCTGGGTCTGTAATAATAGTGTAAGCACAAAATATGATTTTCATTTCAGAAACCTTAAAGAAACTTTAGTATCTGAAATGCCAGGAATTTGCATTTTAATGTTGGTTGCACTGATTTTTAAATTTGGTTCAGGGAATGATTCTTTTCATGAGTGAGAGAATAGACATTTGCTCAGCCTTGACTTGGAAATTGTATTTTCCTTTGGCTTTATGTGAACTTATTATAACAAATCTACTTTTGTGGCCAGCGCTGTCATAAAACACAAGATGTGATTTTCCCAATAGAATTTTCTTTTTCTTGTGTTTGCTAGATAAGTACTATATTTCTTTCTGTAGAAGATTAAAGTGTGTTTTCAAAGATACTTGCATCATCCTTTTGAGCAATTGTATTCAAAGAACTGATTACATTCATGCTAGAAAAATGGTAAGATTATGAATTTTCTGTTTCATACTGTACAAATTATCCTTAAAACTATTCATGTTTTTTCTTCTAATGCACTTTCAGAAGGATTATTTTGTCATTGACTACATTAAGGCTCAGATATAGGGATGGTTAATGATTGCTCCTGAATTCAGAATGTAAGCATACATAATACCTGTACCACGGACCTCTAAGTATGCTTCAGTTAATATTCTTACATGTATCTGCCACAGAAAAGTCAAATTTTAGTCAATATCTGCTTTAAAGAACATTAAAAGATTCACCAAACTGAAATGAGGCAACTGTATGTTCACTTAAATGTATGTCTCTGAACTGGGGTTCAGATACATTCAAGCTACTCAGCATTATGCCAGGAGATATCCAGAACAAATCTGACCCCTTTTGTCAGAGTATTCATATTATTCAGTTGTATGTAGTTTTTCATTTTAAAATTTTAATACAATTGGTAAAATGAAGCAGAATACAAAAGTTGTATAAATATTATGATAAAACATAAATTATTGAGAGTATTTCTTTCTCTAAACTGCTTTAAGTCTATCACTTTCTTGCCTATTCCTGGGCATATAAGCTTGCTGTCTTGTAGTGCTGGGAGTAGCTCTGTAGAAGAAGGTGAGAAAGATTGACTTGTATGGCTGGTAGCCTAATAAAAGATTGAATAATTCAGTTATAGATTTCTGTAGCTTGGAAGAGGCAGTATTCTGATTCCTTCAATGGAATATATACTGATAATTATTTATTGTCTAAGCAAAAAGATCTCTCTTAATGCTTAACTAAGAGCACAACTTCACATAACTTGATTTAAAAGCTTATGTTTTGTACTTCCACTATATTTAGAGGGAATATTGATCCATCTTCATAATGTAAAACATAAGTATGTTCTGATACTCTTTGAGATAACTATGTCCCAAATAGTCAGCAAAAAGAAGTTTATTTTATTAACTTAGTTTTGTTTACTTTATAGCACTGTGCTGTGGCCTCCCTGCATCCCAAACGGAAACAAGTGACAGAGTTGTTACTTAGAAAAGGAGCAAATGTCAATGAAAAAAATAAAGAGTAAGTGTAATTGCAGAAGGAGTGTTCAATTCTTAAAGAGGAAATACAATAAAAAAGAGAAAATCACCTTTGGCTTTTCTCTTCTCCATAGTTTCATGACCCCCCTGCATGTTGCAGCAGAGAGAGCTCACAATGATGTCATGGAAGTTCTGCACAAGCATGGAGCCAAGGTAAGGTACACACCTGAACAAAGTACCACACGCAGCACTGAGCAGCGAGCTGCTCTTACAGCTGCTACTTCTCTCTGATTCTTCCGGAGAAAGTAATTTTATAAAAGACTATTAGCCTGTATTTGAATTCATAGATTCTCAGATAAAGCTAATTTAAATCTTGTTTCTAATAAAAATAATTGCCTGTGTTTCTTGGCCCTTTACTGTCACTCTTCTTTAAAGCAGTAAAATGTAGCTACAGTCATTTGAGAAAGATTTCAACTTTACATTATTTTATTGATATATTTTGATAGTCAATATTTCAATGGTAGTTTATCAGAAAATAATTTATGTAAATGATGGAGTCAGAACAGCTGTACTTATTTTAAGAAACATTTGTATTTTTTCAAATTGGTAATAATTTTTTCAACCTCTACACTAAAGAAATATGAAATTTTTAATAAATTTTTATTGGCATTTGAATGGCATAATCTCCCTTTGGATCACTTGAGGGAGGAAGGAAGCAAATGGATTGTTTTTTAGAAATGACTTGAAAATTTCTAAATCCTCAAGAGTGTATATTTTTAAGCAGTAGTCTCTAAAAAAGGATACAGACATTCCTTGTATATAGAGCATACAAGATGAGCACCATTGGATGCAAGAAAAAATATTAGAATTTTAATTTATAATCTTTTTACTTAAGAATAAAGAAATTAAGGCCAGGCATGGTGGCTTATTCCTGTAATCCTAGCAGTCTGGGAGGTTAAGGCAAGAGGATTGCTTGAGCACAGGAGTTTGAGACCAGCTGAGCAAAATATGGCAAGATCCCATCTCTGCAAAAACATACAACAAAATTAGCCAGATATGGTGGGGTGTACCTGTAGTCCCATCTACTTTGGAGGCTGAGACGGGATGATCACTTGAGCCCAGGAATTTTAGGTTGCAGTGAGCTATGATCATGCCACTGCACTCTATCTAGCCCAGGCAACAGGTTGTGACCCTGGTTTTTTACTCTATAATGTATGTGGTCCAAAAATTTGGATATCACTGCTTTAAAGGGCATTTGATGTTTTTAATTTAAAAATGACAAGCTGGAATAAAAGGGAACATAGTTCTGCAAATGTAGATATAACTACTACATTGTGGTATAAATAATGTCTTTTTGCTCTGCCAAGCAAAAAATACTAACCTAAGTGAGCTTGCTGCCACATTTAGGAACATCATATGTTTATCATTGACCTGTTTTTGTGAATATTTTATGACATTTATTATGCTCTTGAAAAATTATGAATAATGCCTTTCATTTTGGGAAAATAGTATCTATTTACTGTCATCTCCCATGGGACATTTTATTTCATAAAAGTTCAATGAAAAATAACATTATTTCATAACCTGTTCTAGTCAGCCTCATTCTTGATCTGTTGTTCCCAGTCTTAACTGCCCTTCATATGCACAATACATTTTCATCAGTAACGTCTTAGTTCATCATCGGGGCATGAATAATTGTAAACACCCTGCCAGTGATGTAGAATGACTTCTAGACTGATATGTCTTCCCTAGTCTTTCTACTATAGTTCAACTAAATTGAGAACTCTTAAGATGAGGCACTTTTAAAGGGGAAAAATCACATTTAATCAGTTATAAACCAGTAGATACCAGTTGCCATCAGTAGATATCAAATGACATATCATCTCCCATTCGCTCATTCTCTGGTTTCAAGGCAGGTTGCTGTCCCTTAGGTTTGGGGTATCTGGTGATTCATGCGTTAATAAAAACTCCCTGTGAAAAACCCACTTAGCTAATGTTGGGCCATACTTTTTGCTTGCTTGGCATTTTCTTTCTGGGGAACTTGTGATTTCTGTTTGATTTTCAGGCAACTTATGGTTTCCATTTGATTCTAGAATTACCTTCTAAACAAGCAGCACCACTTTTAATTAAGACTCAGCCTTCTTACACTGCTTCCACCACCCTGCTGCCTTCTCCTCCTCTTGATGAGTCAATTTCTTAGGCTAAGGCAGAAGAATTTGGGAGGGAGACCTAATTACCATTAACTAATTTATCTTACTTAGACAGATAGAAAGTCAGAACATTCTTTTGCCCAAAGCTTGGTGATAAATACAAAGTTCAGGTTCATTGGGCACATTAATCTAAACCTAGACACACATACTTTTGTGTTTAGAATCCCAAAACTTTGTAGTTTTGTGATCCTGGACTAAATTTCCCTGAGCTCATCAGTGATATGTGGAAAAATACCTTCCCTACAGGTTTAACTTTTTTAATCAAATGAGGTTATGTATATAAGTATGTAGTGTAGTGCTTAACACACAATGCTTTGATTACTTGTGAGTATGAGCATTTCTTCCATATTTGTCTTTCAAACATTTATGTATTGTGTATTTCCCTTTAATTATCTAAATTTTTTATGTGACTTACATATCTAATCCCTTTTTAATTAGTTTTGATCTACTAACTCAACAAATATTGGCATGTAAAATGATCAAGACTGTGCTGGATACTGTGGGAAATACCACTTTGGAAGTTAATGCAATTACCAAACTCAAATCTAATCCTGAGTCAATTTAGTGGGCATTAGTATTGAAGAAGGAAAAGAGAGATGAAAGGCACTTAAGAAGGAATGATGGCATTACTTGGAAATGAATTGGCTGTTAGAATGGGCTTAGAACGTGGTGGTACAATTAATGGAAGTAAGAAAGGTAGAGAGAAACACTGGTTTCCTCTGTCTTGATGATAATTTTAAACTTGAAGTTTATATGATTGAGGGATATTTAGTAAAACTGGCAGTTGGAAAGATAGTCCTAGAGGATGAAGGAGAGTTTAGGATTAGAAAGATCTCCCGGGGAGTCACTGACATAGTGATCATACATTTTGAGAGTGAGTAGGGTCCCTGGTGGAAAAAATATGGAAAATGAATTGAGAGTTAAGGAAAGAACCTTTGAGGATTTGTCATGTTTATAGAGCAATAATGGAAAGAGGAAACTTAGAAGTCTGTCACGGCATTTACCGTGTGCATGGGAGTATGAAAAAGGAACAGGTGATCAGTGCCAAAGAGAGAAATCAAGGCAGATGAGGACATTTTTGGGCAATTTTCATATGAGGGCTTTGGTAGTTTTTGGAGGAGATGTTCTAAAGAGATAGAAGTAGAGGTTTGTATCAGGATCTTGGCAATAAACAGCACACTCAAAGTGGGTAATTTGATGAGAGTTTAATAAAGAAGTTATATACAGAGGTATGGGCAAGGTTTACGGAAATCAGCAAGGAATGAGGTAGTGAGAAGGGCGATATTATCTCTTGTCTTAAAGGGCAAGGGAAGGGAGAGGCCACTGGCACCAGGAGAGAGGAGCTGTGTGGACAAGGCCACCTGACAGCACTTGTAACTGTGATAGAGGGATATATCTAATCTACACTCCTCACTGTCCCGCTACCCACCATCTCTTATCACTGCCTCCTGTTGGCCAAATCCAACAAAACGGTGAAGACCAAAAGAGCTTGTTCATGTGGTCCATACCCATGTTTTTCCCAAAACCCAGAGCAGGATGGAGGATGGTTATGGATCTGGAGGGGTGAGGGGACAACATTCAGCAAAAGGTTAAAAAACAAATTGTTAGGAAAGAAAGGAGGGTCATAAGAAAATTAGAATATTGATCATTTCAGATTAATTCATTTGAAAAATCCACTTTTACTAGGAGTAAACTTCTGTACCTTAAAAAAATCAGTAATTATTTTTATCATCCCCTGCTATAAAGCCTAAATAGGAGAGACATGAAGATTTTATCCTTCCCGAACAGTCTTTTTCTTTATATTGTTAGTCTGCCCTGGCATTCTGCATTCTATCGTTAATGAATCATCTGCTGTCATTATTAAGAGAACTTATGCCCTAACTGCATATGGTATTCAGTTTAATTCAAAAGTACTTTTTTTCGTATATAAAGTGCTGCTATTTTGTCATTAGTGGACGTCTTTTAAATGTGTGGAACGTGAAGGAATTTCTTCTGATTATTCATGTCTTAATTTGGCACATTTATTTACATTGTATGTAAGAAGACGTTGTGACAATAGTAATTGACATTTAATGGGCTTATTTCTCACATTTAGAAGTGATTACAAGTCTTTGCTCACTTTGGGAAAATGTGTTAGCTCATTATAAGGGTTTTATTAATGGTATTCTAGAGGTGGATTGATAAGTGGATTCTATTAGCCCAAAGGTGTTAAAGTGCTTTTAAAGATATTACAAATCCAAAGTATTTTTTAGAGTGCAAATAATATCTGAGGTTAGATCATATCAAAATAAAGTACAAAGGGGCCAGTGTCCCTGAGACATTTTAGTTACTAGTAACCAACTGAATCTAGATTAAGCACAAATGGAAATCTATTTTGTACTACTATACATGTATAGTTATTACTTCTGTGAGATAACCATGTGGTTATCCCCCAGAAATAATCTGTAGGAATTGTAGCTGAGATTCACAAAAGACCAGAACAAGGAATTTGGAAACTGCGAAGTACCTTGGCTGCCATTCTCTCTGTCCCTCCCTCTGCCTCTCCCTCTGCCTCTCTCCATCTGTCTCTGTCTTTCACTGTCCTGGGGGCGGGGGGTGGGGGGTTGTTGGGGTTATGAATCTGCTGCTCTCTTTCTGAGGTTTCATGGTTTCTTTTCTCTGCCAGTGTTTGTTCATCTGCTTCGTTCTTCTTTCTACAGGCTAGATTTTTCTGTTTTCTTTCTCTATGGCCTAAATATGGCCTTTATAACCCATACTTTATATGTCCTTGGCTTAGAAGTACACCACCTGCAGCTGACACTGTCTCTCCTAAGTCTCAAGGATGAAAAAGGGAGAATTATGAACAAGACTAACTTGTTTAGCACGGGCATTGGATTGGTGCCCTCTAGTCTTATCAGCTATGCTATTATTTCTCAGGGCATGTGAGCCTCTTTAATAAAGCAAAGAAAATATATACCCTTATAATAGTTATATATACCTCTTTTCAGGGAACTTGATTGTTTCTTTTAAAACTCCACATGAATTTTGAAAGTTTACAAATAATTACACTCAAGTTAGGTAATAAACATAAATCTAGTTCCATACTCTGTGGTGAGTTCACAACACATTAAAGGATTTAAAACCTTTTAAAGTAAATTATTGATTACTTTACAGAATTCTAGTTAATAAATTTGTGGTCATTTGCCTCTTTCATTTCTCATTGGAGGTGCTTTGTATACATACCACCAAGGATAATGATGACTTAGAAATACCTGTAAAAACTTTTGTTTAATTTCCAGGGAAAGAGGAATGCATTTAGGTTAGCTAGAGAGTATCTGGTAGTTCCTAATGCTTGTTCAATATACAGAATAGTATGTTAAAAATAGTATTTTTTTAATCAGTAAAATTTACCAGTTTGTTGCTCTTTTGAGTCATTCATTTACCAACTGTTTTCAAACATGCATTTATATGAGACATTTTACTTATTGCTATGGGGATATATAAAGTTTGAATTTGATAAAGATCCTTCTCTTAAGAGACTAAAAATTTAATAATAGTCTTGTGTAACACAGTTTGCTTGAATACTATTAATATAGATTGGAACATGGTATATATAAGAGAAGTATAGGTAGGTTAATATTCAGAGGCGAGAACAATTATTTCCATTTGTGGTGGCAGGCTAGGGAGAGACTGGAGAAATTTCATGAAGAAAATAGAATTTCAACTAGGAATGGCAGGAGTTAGATACCTAGAAATAGGCAAAATACAAAAAATATATTTTAAATAAAGACTGAAAATCTGGAACATGAAGAAGTCTATTAAACGGTCAGAAGTTATGATTAATTAATCCAAAAGGTACAGAAAAGGGAAATAATGAAAATCCGAAAAGATAAGTTAGAGCAAGATCTTGGCAGTCCCAATTGAAAAGCTTAAACATTGTTCTCATAATCCTTGGAAAGCCATTGAAAAATTTTGAATAGGCAGGTGGCATGAGCAGAATTCTGCTTTAAGGAGATAAAAACTTCCTAGGAAACTACTTTCTCTTAGAAAACCAGTTGCAGAAATGTAAACTCAGTAAAAAAGGTGGTATAATCATTTAGCAATATTCAACAAAAATTAGCTTTTTAGGGTTTTTTAAAGAGGGCTGATACTGAGATAATGTTTCTTACCTTCAAGCTAAAAATGTTTTAATACGCCTGCTACCTGTTGCCTTTAGGACATGGACCTATTTCAGATCTCTATCTTTTGTTTCTTTATTGTAGATATATTAATGCTTGGGGTTTTTTTTTTATTGTTCACTTTCATTTTCTAAGTGTACTGGTTTGAGGGAAAAAAATATAATGTCACTCTAGCTGAAGGAATACAGACACTGTTTTCAACTCCTAGGTTACTTGAAAGCAAGTTTTAGATTGAGGCATATACATGTTCAATTTAAAGTAAAGGTATAATGTGAGTTAACAATAAATGCCTAAGTACAGATGTCACAGAACAGTTCATGATTAATTACCAAATGAGTGATATGGACAACGATAGCTTTCAGTTTAGGAGAGGAAGCCTCAAGGTTAGCTGGTAGACACTAGGCTATTCACACTGATTAAAATATTAAAAGATTCCCCTCAGCCATTTCCTCGTGATCTGCTTGCTGGTTTCTAGAACTGTTTTGGCATTTTCAGATCATAATTTGATGTCTTGTACATTTCAGGCCAAATGTCATTATGGTTTTATATCATTTTACTCAATGTTCATCTTCTGGAGAATCATTTTTGCTACTCAGAAATAGATGAAAATACATTCTGTAAATTTGCAATCTCTAGAGACAAGACAAAGGGGGAATATGTTTTATCTCCAAAAGTGTCAGACATCTGTTTTTCTTCTGACACCCTGTAAATGTAAAGGTTAAGCCAGTCTTAACTGTTTAATTACTACAGTTGAAGTGTGACATTAAAGGTAGCATTTTCCTGATTTGAAGCAGTTTCTGTAATGGAAATAATTTCTTTTGTCTTGAATGTTGAGTATTTTTGGTGATATCTTTTGTCACATCCTTGTGGTGGAGATGGTGATAGACAGGAAAATAGAACTGAGTCTAAAAAAGGTTTGATCAGAAAAATTTATCTAACACTCCCAAATTTTTTCAGTAAATATGTATGTTAGTGGTTCGAAATAATATGCATTAGAAATTAAAGTTGTGTCTCTTTAAAATATGAGGAACAAATCGATGCTGATGTATATGAAAAATATAGTCTGTCAAATACATTTAGGTTGAAAACACAAAAAGGACTATGGAGAGCAGTACATATATGTACCTAATTAATTTGGAAGTTCTTAGAAGAATCCTTATGAGCGACAGTCTCATTTATTTGGTTCATTCAACTTGAGTGACCATTTAGGCATTTAATTATTATATGTGTAATACTAGATTGTATTTTCTGGTTTCTTCTTTATTTTAAAAGTTTGATTCTTATGCATAGAGAATATTTTAAATATTGTCAAGTCTAAGTGTTTTGCCTGAGTGAAAATCGGGGTATAGTATCGGTGTATGAATTGTCAATGCCAAGAGGACAAAATCAGTGTCATTTCAGAGGCATGATCTTCAGCTCATGGGCTGTATTCTATACCTGAGTTGGGCCTTTCTTCTCAGCGATCCCAGTATTGAAATTGTAAATGACACACACAGGTCATTTAATCTCTTGTATTTACTCATCAATAAAGTAAATCAATATCACTTGACATTTATATAACTTATAGGATAGTAGAAATCAAGATAATAAATCCAAACTTATGAGGACCTCCTTTAAGTAGAGTTTCTTATAATTCTGAAAGATTTCAATGAAATAAAATTACATTGGCCCCAAAATACCACCATTCTTCACTGTAAAGCTGAATTAGAGCAGCAATACAAATCCTGCCAGCTGACCTATTAAAATAGTCAGGGGTGGGGAGATTGATGTATAGTCATATATGATAGTTTCTGCTGCCACCTAAAAGCAAATGTATTACTTAATTTAGAAAGCAAGCACATTTTGTGCTTCTGTGCCTTGAACTACTTCAGAATAATGAAGAAAAAAATTAGAATGACCACCTTTCAGATAGCTCTAAGTGTATCCCATGACTGATTGATAAAAGCATAAGCAAAAGTAGAACGAACATCAAGAGTGTTAATAAAGGTAAATATTAGAAGAAATTAGGGACTTTAATTGGCTTTTCTCTATTTTGAATCAATTTACAGGTTTTTAATGACTCAAGAAGATAGTTGATTTCCCATCCAGTAATTATTTTCCCCCTTCCTCCCTGAGTAAATATTTTAGGCTTTGTGAGGCAAAAGACAAAATCGAGGATTTTATATAGGTACTTACATAGCCATTTAAAATGCAATCATTTAAAAATGTAGAACTATTCTTAGCTTGCGGGCAGTGGAAAACAGACAGCTAATTGGAGTTGACCCACAAGCCACAGCTTGCCAGCTCTCCTGTAGAGCTCTGTTTTGCTTAGGTGTGGGAGACTATTTGCTTCACAGGAGGCTGAGTCTGGTCACCGCATTCTCCTTGCCAGTGACTGGTGTAGACAGAGGTTCAAGAAACATTTCTGGCCTCAAACATAGAAGTTTTCTGAGAAAGAGTTCTTCTCTTTTACAATAGATATGTGAACCTGCCTTTTTGGCCTTGGACGTGATTATGTGGAGGTAACAGTGCCCCAATCATCTTTTGACCACAGAGAGATAAGCCTGGTATCCTAAAATTGGGGATCTGAGCAATTTATGACATTTGTTTCTAGTGAGGAACAATCCTTCCTCACAGAAATCTTGATAGAATGTCCACTTAATAGTATCCCTATTATTCATTGTTGTTCCTCCTAAGTGGATTGTACAGCATATCACCAAGTTGTTCCAGTTTTGTTATTCTGTTTGTTTCTGTGGAATGAATACCTTTATTACATTACTCGCTTATACTTTTCTGTGACTTCTTGTAGTGTTTCAGCTTTGTTGGCTGATAAAGCACTCCGTAGATATTCTTTCGCTGCTGATACTTTTTAAAGTCTGAGGGAAGAATTACAGTATTCTTTCGTAATAAAAAATAATGCATTTACTGAAACAAAGAATTTTGTGTTACCCTGGTCTCTCTTACACAACTTAAGGAAGTTTACTGCTTCGAAATATTAGAAGAACACGATACCACCTGTAGGAATGAGTAAATGTCTGCTATGTAAACACCATGAGGATGAAGACATAAAGTGATCAAGTTTATGATCAAGTTTTTAGCTTTCTAGTGTTATCGATCAGTTCTGATCAAATGGTTGGAAT
Source organism: Cheirogaleus major (assembly GCA_963574435.1). NCBI lineage: Eukaryota > Metazoa > Chordata > Mammalia > Primates > Cheirogaleidae > Cheirogaleus > Cheirogaleus major. Next base: position 57,862 of record CAUYPO010096526.1, read on the forward strand.
TTTTTTCCAGCTAAATATAAAAAGTTTCCTTTATAAATTCTAATAACCATTTGTACATTATTCTATTTGTTAATTTTTAAATTGACATATAATAATTATACATATTTATGAGTACATAGTGATGTTTGGGTACATAATCAGATCAGGGCAATTAGCATATTCATCATCTCAGACATTTATCATTTCTTTGTGTTGGGAACATTCAATATCTTATAGCAATTTGAAAATATATATTATTGTTAACTTATAGTCATCCTTCAGTGCTATAGAACACTAGAATTATTCCTCCTATCTAGCTGTAATTTTGTGTCCTTTAACAAATATCTGCCTATCCTTCCCCTCCCACTACCCTTCCCGGCTTCTAGTAACCTCTGTTCTACTCTTTACTTCTATGAGATCAACTTGTTAGCTTCATAGAGTGAGTGCATGCAATGTTTAACTTTCTGTGCCCTGGCCTATTTCAGTTAATGCAATGTCCTCATTAAAGGACATTTATGAATCTCCAGCCACATCCTAAACATTGTTTCTTGGCTGTGGGGGTCAAGAGAGGAGTAACATTTAAGACTATATCATCATGGTCCTTGCTCTTGAATAGCTTACAATTTAAATACAGCATCTAGCGCAGAGCCTCATAGTAGGTGTTCAATAAACATTATTAGTTTTAGAGAGAATAGCACGGTAGAACAATGAAAACACAAGGCATAGAGTGGAGTTTCACTCAGGACTACTCCCTCCAAAATGGAGGAGGAGAGGGAAACAAGAAAAATTAATTTGAATAATAGCAGCAAGTGGTGAGTTTTGCCCACAATTTCACTCTATGAGTGCGAGCCCCAGGGTGAGTGAGTGCTGGGAGAAGTGAATCTGCTGCTTTCTATATTGCTCTCAGTTTCATCACACATATTTATAGAGAACCTCTTCTCACATGATGTTTTTAATGTTTAAAGATACTGTGTGTACTTTATCTTGTGTTCATTTGATCTGCTCAGTTACTGGTGGTAAAACTGCCTAGTGTTCAATTTACAGGGAAACTTTACATCTATCTCTACCATTTTGCTAAGGTGTTTTTGTGAGGATAATCTTGACCAAAGGCAAATCTTGCCTTTTGCAATGACTTTAGAATCTAACACCTTCATAAAATGGGGCTCCGGTGTAGTCTGATAGAGCTGGAGCATAGCAGGCCTATCAGATTGTGATGAAAAAATGATAGTGGAAAGGAAGGTGGCATCAGAGTAAATTACAGATGGTTTTAAATGACATGCTGAGAGGTTCAACTTTATTTGAAGGCACCGAAGAGTCATTCATTTGAGCTGAAGAATAACTTGATAAAAGCTGTATTTTAGAGGAGTAATTCTCAAATCATGTTCTCATGATTTAGCAAGCTGGATTGGGAGTTTCCATTACTATAATTGAATAATTTAGTGTGTTTCTTACTCAATTTCCAGAAAAATATTAATGATTAAAATGTCTACAATTTTAGATTTTTCTTGTATGATGAAGAAGTAACAAAGAAATAAAAACTCAAGTTGAGTTTGGCAGCTTGTGTTTTCCATTGATAAATGCTAATGGCTGTGTTTTTTATGTTGCTATGTATAAACAATCATTGTTTCTGCTGGCAAATGTGATAGAATTAAATATGTTGGTATCTCGGTGAATTTTGTGAAAGACCGTTAAGAATTTAGATGAAGTCTTTCCTGCACAAGTATGACAGCCTTACTGGTAATGATAAAAGACTGGAGACAGGGAGACCAATTGTCTCAAATCTTTTCTTTTCTTAACCTTGTACTTGGTGGGTGTGCAGAATTTGCCTAGTGGGAGATTTCTAGAGGACCCAGAAATTCTATATAATACAGTCCATATTCTCAGTAAGTAACCTTAGTTTAACTTGATAAACAAAAACTACCCAGTGTCATAATTTATAAGACAGTTAAGTGCTAAATTGACACAGGTGTTCAGAAAGGGAGTAATCATCAAGACTTTAGGTAATCAAGGAAGACTTAATCCCAAAGTTTAATGTTGTCTTAAAAAGTCTTAAAACTAGCTAAATTATTCTTTCTGTGTATAACTCTTCAAAGTTTAAAAAAAAAGAAACATTCGAATCTTCAAATCATTTTTTTTGTTGTTAAATGTGTTTGTAATTCAATTAGCGTGTTCTATTATAATTAGGCATTACCTAAAATGAGAAAAAAAATATAATCAACTACTTCGACAGTCTTTGCGTACATATTCTGTTATCTTTATATTCTGGGAAGAAGTTTGGTAAAACCCATTCATTCAAAAGTATTTGTGAGTATCTTCGATGTTCACTAGCAGTGAACGCCAGAGAAGAGTCCCTCTCCTTGTTGACCTTGCATTCTACTTGTCAAGGGGGGAGTGGCAGGGAATGGGAAGTGGACATGATAATGGTCCTTCAGGGGAGGGAGGACTATGTTGTCATTTTCAGTCAGGTGGTTAGAGAGGGGTAACTAAAAATACGATATTTCTTCAGAACCAATAAGCAAAAGTTAACGATAAATATATATATGACATTTTTCTAAAAGCTTTAACAATTGATTTTTCTCATAAGAATGTATTTTCTAAGATGTGAAGGGTAACAAGAATAAATGCTCAATTCCATGCGTCCACTCGATGATTTTTCAGATGAATGCACTGGACACCCTTGGTCAGACTGCTTTGCACAGAGCTGCCCTCGCAGGTCACCTGCAGACTTGCCGCCTCCTGCTGAGCTATGGCTCTGACCCCTCCATCATCTCCTTACAAGGCTTTACAGCGGCGCAAATGGGAAACGAGGCTGTACAGCAGATTCTGAGTGGTGAGTTAAAGTAGATAAATGGTGTACTTTATGCTGTTTATTCCATTTCCACTGAAATACACATTCCAACTTTGCCATGTTTTCTTTGCCCGAATTTTTCCCGTGCCTTTTCTTGCATGTGTAATATTCTGACCTTTTATAATTCTTAAACTTCATTGCACTATTATGAAATTATCTTGTCGTTTCCTGGTTTAAATTAGAATTATAAAATCTTGCTGAATGTTGCAGTGTCTGCCTAGTACAGTGTTAGATATTTTAACTACCTGTATTTAGTTTATTGAGGGAGATCAAACATAAAGTGATATGAAAATAAACTCTGGCTTACTAATTCTCAAAATTAAAGGAAATTACACTTTACCTACTAAAAAATGATGAAATAGATTCAAAAGAAATTTGGTATAATTGATTCCTTTCCAAAACTTTAAATTTTATCTGTGAATTACATCTACTATAGAGTAACATAACAAACTGGAAGAATAAAATGGAGACGGCCACAGACTAGGAGTCAGAGTCCTGCTTACTTTTTTCTACCCGTAGCCCAGTAGTGTCTAACTCTCTCAGGCACAGTGCTCCCTTTTTATAATGACTATTTTATGACATCCCCTTTACCGTCCAGAAATGAAGCTCTTAGATAATATGACCTAACTATTATATACAGGTACCTTCCAAAAATCTATATAAAATACCTGAACTATAATAGAGAAAATGACAGTAACTTACAATTATTAATGTAACAGCTTGGGCATGGCTACACCAGAAGAAAAAATTGACCCCAGAAATTTCTAAAGGGCCCCCAAGAAGTATAGCCCATTTGAGAATCACTGCCATATGCTGAAACAGGGAACCTTCCAAATCATATAGAGTTTATGATATGTCCATGTTAGAGCTGGATCAAGGCTGGATCAAAGCCTCATAAAACTATTTGTACAATATGGTGAAAACTGTTCAGGGCTGATATTTTTCTCATGCTTTAGTTTATTCTTAGAGGGTGGTCATTCTACTTCAGTCTTAGATGATCATCTTAAGACAGCAAAGGAAAACCTATCTAGGGTGTCTTCACTATCAAAATGAATAAGATTCTACCGAAGGAATGAAATTTCCTATTATAGGATTTCAAGTTTGAACTATTGGAAACATGACTTTTACTTCATGATTTGCTTAAAGAAGATATTACTCTTTGCCTATTCTGCCTTCTCAGTAGACTCTAATAATTTCTAAATGTTGTGATTTTTTTTAAAACATTCCTAAATTTTTCTCATACACATTTTTACTGAGAATGACTTAGTTCTGCATTTTAAGTTAGTTTCTATAAGTTTAACCATAAATCAGGCAAACATATAGGTATTACATCAAAATTTCTAATAATACTGTGCATAATTTTTAGAGATAATTAAAATGGAGAAAAAGGATTGAATAAATCAAGTATATTGGATCCATCTGCTTCTACAGTGTCTTCTAAATGAATGCAATTGGAATATCTGAATTTTGGTAAAAGATAAAATTAAATACTGAATCACAAATGAAATATTTTTCTTCAATTATTTTGAAAATTTTGCTTTCAAAATTGATTTTTAAAATAAGGACGTTATATAGGTAATTAAATGCTTAATTGAGAACATGCCACGACTTTTAAGTTTAATTCTTCATATTCTTTACTGATCTGGAAAGCTAATACAAATAATAAAAAATATATGGTAAAGTGTTACCCTTTATGTGCTAAGTATTATTATGATCAAATAGTTTATCTTTCATTGAAGAATTCTCATAATTTATTCTGTAAAAGCCACTCTCCTGAACAAAACACTTTAGACTAGAAGAACTAAAGTATTTCTTCTGAAATCTAAAACCTTTTCATAGGATCACTTGTTCTTCCCACAATGTTAAATCTGAAAGGGACTTCTAACTCTCACTTTGTAAGTGCAAAAACTAAGCTATTACATAATTTGTCCAAAGTTACAGATAATAGAGTTACTTTTATACTTTTATAAGGACCTTAATCTCATTCACCCAGAAGGAGCCCTCATGGCCCAATCACCTCCTAAAGGCTCCCCCTCTTAATAATATTGCAATAGAGATTAAGTTTCAACATGAATATTTCCATTTACCAGTCTAAAAATTTAGGCCTCCTTTTGTGTTCCATGTATGTGCCCATTTTAAGAGCCACACTTAATGTCTATAAGCATACTTTGGTTGATATATTAGAAATTGTTTTCTTTATAAACCTATCTTACTTGGGCCAATGTGAAATGAATATTTGGTTTATTTGTGGTAGATTAATCAAAATACCTTATTTGTTAGCCTCTAAATTTAATAGTCTCATTTAATTATATTCTATTTAGCATTGGTATCACACTTTCCAATTATACAGACATCTTAAATAGAAATTCCCTGAAGCCATTCAATACATGTGAATTAGACAAATGTCTGTTTTTTGGTAGGCCTTTTTTGTTCACTGATTATACTTTTTAAGATCATTTTGATTTCAGGAGTAGTAGTACTTTTTTATATTGAGGTCATTGAGACTAAAAAGAAAAATTAAACCTTTACTGAAAGTCAAGTGACTTCCCTAGGCTTACATAACAAACCTATGACATTAGAAGATAAGGGGATTACCAGTTAAGAAAAAAACAAACAAATTTATGGCAAACCTTTGCTACACTTGGTAAAACCAATGTATCCTAAAAATGTTCTTGATCTCTTGGTCCTAGGTTTTCTCACTTACCTTTGTCAAATTTGTGACCAAATTTGAGGAGTAGAGTAATAGGAATGGAGAAGGATTTGTGTGTACTAGAATTTATTTAAATTTGGTTTAGGATGCGATGGATATAGATTTAAATAAGAAAATACTTTTTTCTTATCTGAAAAAGACTGGGGAAAACCTTACATTAGATCTCAGAAATTTTTGACCCCTTAATGTCTTTCCACTTACCAAATAATTTTTCCTCCTTAACTACTCTGAGATTATTCAAGAACCAACAGGAACCTTTCCTTTTTTTATGCAGAGAGTACACCTATACGTACTTCTGATGTTGACTATCGACTCTTAGAGGCATCTAAAGCTGGAGACTTGGAAACTGTGAAGGTAAGTCAGTGCTTTTATCTTCTGCAGTGATACTGTTGAACTTGGCTAACCAATTCTTTTTTTAAGCTTCTAAGAATAACTACTCAAATCCCAACAAAAGATGAGCAAAGAAGACTCGTAGACAGGAGAAATCCTTCATAGTAAATATTAATATGTATATACACACATATGCTTTTTAGTCAGTTCCACTTATAATAATTGAAATGTTATTATTTTGGCCACATTCATAAATACATAACTAGCTCAAGCCCAGGTATTAGTAGGATAATATTTGAAATGATGTTTTTTACTCTTTTCCCAGAGATTCAAATGTTTATTCTATGAAAGGATTCTTATGATCCCTCAACCACTGTAATTACTCAGAATTATGCAGAAGATAGAGTTTCCTTTTTATGTAACTCTACTTGCCAAGAAAATTTTATCAGTCTTTAATTGTAATATGGAAACGATGGTTATAGATTTTAATTTTTTCAAATATGAAATCATATTCTGATATTAAATATTCTTTTTTAAAAAACCTACACACTTCCCATTCACTTAGAGATGCAGTTAACAATATTTTATTTTCTCTTCTCTTCTCTCCTCTTCGTCTTCCTCTTCGTCTTCCTCTTCTTCTTTCTCTTCCTCTTTCTCTTTCTCCTCTTCTCTTTTCAAGAGATGGGGTCTCAATATATTGCCCAGGTTTGGCTCAAGCAATCTGTCCATCTCAAGTCTCCTGAGTAGCTGGGACTATGGGCATGTACCACCAACACACTTGACTTTGTTTTTACTTCTTTTTATTTATTTTTAAAGAAAAGCTAATTGCAAATTGGTATTGACAGTCATACGACTTTTTACAAACAAAACTTTGTCACCTCTTATTAGGCAAACTTTGTTTTTGTGATTTTTAGCAAACCAATTTTAGCATTCTTGATAACATATACTGGTTGAAAATGACAATAAACAGTTCCTAAGCTCTGTTGCCTAGAAATTTTATTTTTGTTTTAATATGTGGGGCCTCTTCCAACTTACAATAGCATCTAAGTTATTTAAAGAAAAGTAGTAAATTTTAGTTGTAATACCCTCTGGGGAGAAATTTTTAAATTCTCTTAGATCTAAAACTATATAATATTTTTTCTTAGAAATACTTTCTCATTTGAAATATCCTAATAAAAGAAAATTCTTAAATATAAAAGTGATTAAGTTTTCTTTCACAGCATGATCATCTCAGCACTAGAATTGCTACATGTGCTCATTATAATTACATTAATATATAGTTTATTTTATTTTTTTTTTTTTTGAGACAAAGTCTCACTCTGTTGCCCAGGCCAGAGTACCGTGGTGTCAGCCTAGCTCACAGCAACCTCAAATTCCTGGGCTCAAGCAATCCTTCTGCCTCAGCCTCCCAAGTAGCTGGGACTACAGGCACGTGCCACCATCCCCGGCTAATTTTTTCTACATATTTTTAGTTGGCCAATTAATTTCTTTCTATATTTAGTAGAGACGGGGTCTCGCTCTTGCTCAGGCTGGTTTTGAACTCCTGATCTTGAGTGATCCACCCGCCTCGGCCTCCCAGAGTGCTAGGATTACAGGTGTGAGCCACCACGCCCAGCCTATAGTTTATTTTAAAAATATATCATTTTTAATTCCCATGTGTTTTATGTGTAATAGGTAAACATATACTACAGCTTTCAGCTTTTCTAAACAACCCTTTCACAATGAAGACCACATTTATTTTTATCAGTGGAATGGAAGTGGCAAAAGAAAACAAAGCAGCACAAATTAAGTGAGAATTAGGTCCAGTAAATTTCTTTTCAAGAGCCTTTAGAAAGTATTAGAAGTTAGGCCGCATGCCTGTAATCCTAGCACTCTGGGAGGCCGAGGTGGGAGTATCGCTTGAGCTCAGTTTGAGGACCAGTCTGGGCAAGAGGGAGACCCCATCTCTAAAAAAAGAAAGAAAGAATTAGAAGTCAGATATTAGAGGAAAAGGCTGTTTGCCAAGTAACATATTTGAAAATATGAAAAGTAGGTAGGAAGGATATAAAATTGCTTTAACATTCAAAAAGGAAGTAAAATAGAATAAATAGTAAAGAACTTCCATATATTAAAAAGCAAATATTTAATAAGCAGGTTGGGCTTCTAGTTTTGTAGGCTTGCAAAATGAGTTAAGTCTGTACCTCATTCCTACTTTGCCAATATTCCCTGCAAAAATAATAAAGTTAATTTAGAATGTAAGAACCAGGGGGAAAAACAGCATCAGGAAGCAGCTTCAATCATGTAAGATTCGATAGGTGTTAACTACCAATTTTTGTAGCTTTTCTTGTTTACATATTAATTTATTTTTTTAAAAATTTTGTTGATCAGTTCTGTTACTTATGTATTAATATAGCCACAGACTCACTTGTCATGAAAGATATTTGACCTGGCATATGACAGTGGCTTTTCAGGTCTTAGAGCCTGGTGCTCTTCCAGATAGAGTTGATGATATTGTGAGCTCTCCCTTACTCCCCACACTTCTGTCTGATGTGTAAAAATTATACCACCTGGAAAGCCCTTGTTTTTATCCTACCAGTGTCAAAGTTCTTTGTCTTAGTCCATTTGTGCTGCTATAACAAAATACCATAGACTTGGTTATTTATAAAGAATAGAAATTTATTTCTCACAGCTCTGAAGGCTGGGGAATCCAAGATGCAGGTACTGGCAGGTTTGGTGGTGCCTTATTGCTACATCTTCTGGAGGAAACAAATGCTGTAGCCTCACATGGCAGAAGGCAGAGGGCAAAAAAGGCCAGATGCTGTACGAAGCTTCTTTTGTAAGGACCTTAATCTCATTCACCCGGAAGGAGCCTTCATGACCCAATCACCTCCTAAAGGCTCCACCTCTTAATAATATTGCAGTAGGGAATAAGTTTCAACATGAATTTTGGAAGAGCACAAACATTCAAACCATAGCACCCCTACTCAGTATATTAGTAGAAATAGAGATCTTTTCAGGTTCTTAGTTTTTATGTAATAATAGCTCATTACAGTGACAGGAGCAACAATAAGACTGGCAAATGCCTGGAAAGCCCCTGTCATCTTACCTTTTAGCCTAGAGAATACCACTATTTTCTCTGCTTCATTTCCCTTTTCTAATTTTTGTTTGTTTGTTTGTTTTATCCTAGCCACTAGACCACCAGGGATATTTGCCTTTCTAATTTTCATTACTTTTCTTCTTATTTTCCTGAAGTTAGATCATTAACAAAGTGAGCAATGATGTATGATGTAGCACAAAGATCAAGAAATTAAAAATCAGTTAAACAGGGTTTTAGTCTTTATTTCACCCTTTATCAACTATTTTAAAAGGATAAGTCACTTAAGCTCTCTGAGCCTTGGTGTATTTATCTATAAAATGGAGATTTATAGATATATTTCCATTTATCTATAAAATGGAGATATATATATCTCCATATAGATAATACGTATGTTCATATATGAAATAATGTAATATTCATAGATATATATAATTCCCTCACTGGAAGAATAAATATGTTCTTTATAAACTATAAATTATTATTTAAATATTATTATATATTAATAATATATATCAACACCAGTGATGCAGCCTTTCATCCCTTACTTTGCTTCCTACTGCTTTGTAAACAAACATACTTTAGCTTATAATTTAGACTGTGCTGAAATGGTAGCATTCAAAGAGAGAAAAGGAGACACAGAAGAGATTTGGAGGACATCTCTGAAGGAGATGGAAGTAAAAAACTAGAGGCCAAAAACTAGAGTATGATTAAAATCAGTTAACTCCCCCAAAATCAAGTATAGCACTGTCGACTGCATGGTTTTGCTATAGTGGATCAAAGGGCCAAGTGAGTGGCGGAAGCAGAAAATTAATTTTTCCAGAGCCTTTTTGCTTGCCTGATGCACATTAGAGAAGACAAGAACTCTGTAGTTCTCTGGTCAACTGGGGATGGTCGTATTTGAGCAAAGAATGGCTAAGAGCGTGCTGTACCAGCAGATACGCTCTGACGGTCTCAGGGGAGAAAAGACTCATAAAGATGAAATAGCAAGGCATCTTTGGCTTCATTGTGGGTTTGACTATTTGCTTAAGATTGTGGCCAGGAAATGTCGAAAAAGATTAAATTACTGTGTTCATAGTAAGTATTTGTAGTCACTATAAAGCTAAGCATAGTGCTGATTTTAAACATTTGTATTACATCTAATCTTCGGTGATAAATATTCATTAGAAAATTACAATTTATCCAAGATGCTGCATTATTTTGGAGCAAAATCTATGAATAAATATTAATGTTCTTTTTGTGTTTATCCCTGTGTGTGCACCATAAAAGCAACTTTGCAGCCCTCAAAATGTGAATTGCAGAGATTTAGAGGGCCGGCATTCTACACCCTTACACTTCGCGGCAGGCTATAATCGTGTGTCTGTCGTGGAGTACCTTCTACACCATGGTGCCGATGTCCATGCCAAAGACAAAGGGTATGTGTTGGAATCTAGCTTGTTTGGGATTCATTCTCTTCGTACCTAAAAAAAAAAAAAAAATTAAATATTTTTGAAGTCTTAGATTTTTTTTCCCCTATTAAAAAAGTAATACATGTTTTTTGTTTAAAAGGTAAATTAAAGCAGTATAGAAATGTACAGTATAGAAAATGAAAATTCCCTGTCAGCCCAAGCAGGGATGGGGAACCTGGAGCTTTATGATTTCAAAATTGTTCTCTTTTAAGCACCAAAGGAGAACAGATTCATCTTTCTCTGCTGCACCCCTTTTAATAAAAAAATTTGTTCTGTAAAATTTGGATTCGGTCAAAAGACCGCACTTAAGGACCTAGAAGGGCACAGGTTCCCCACCCCTGCGTGGTGGTTTTTAACACAAATGATGGTTCCGTTCTATACAGTCTGCTCTGTGCTTTGTTTTCACCCAGTAGTATTTCTTGAATGTCTTTCAATATCAGTACTTAATAGTTTATCTCATTCTTTTAATTCCTACATATAGTATTATATGAATGTTTTATAGTTTTATATAGTTTATAATTTATTGTTTATCCTCAGTTTTTTTGCTATTAAAAATGTATTTGATATAATCTCATCCAAAAAGATGCCATCCCTCCCAAAGTCATTAGTATTAATAGACATATAATTTTATTTTTACCAATTCAGATAGTCTATATTTTATATTAGTTTGCGAGATTGTTTGAATTTATCTAGAAAAAGCTTAAACAGCCGTGGAAGCTACTTACAAATATGAGAAGAAAGTTTTCACTGAAATGAGTTTCCATATTCTGAGTTAATTTCATACCATCTCAAAATAAGCCAGCACTTTTCTGTGCAGTTGTGTAGCAGAGTACAATAGAATGAAACTAAACAATTTAGGCTTCAGTTAACCATTATGTGTTTATCTTTTTAAAGGGACACATCAGACATGATTATTCAGTAACAATATTACTAGCGCCTTCAAAGTGCTATAAAGCATTGGAGAGCAGTCAACATTTGTTTCTATTACCCATTTTAGCACTTAGCATATTTCATCATAAAACAAAACAAAGGCATTGATCTCTCTAAATAAAAAGGCAATTGATACTTTGTTTTTGGCTTAAGTGCAGCTTACTCTTTTGATTATACATCCTTTTTTATGGGAGCATCCTTTTGTCCTTTTCCAATGTCAGTTGCCCTACTAATCAAAACTTAGAGTCATCGCAGAATAGTTTGATCATTTCTTATCTGACCAGAATTTACAATAGATGTCATCATTTTTCTTAGTGAATACTTTTCTGAATCACTTGGATTGTGTGTTTTCATTGCATGGCACCTCCCTGTTTAAACCTATGCACAGAAACCACCACTGAATCATTATGATTTAAAAAATAAAAACAAAAGGTTGAACTTGCCTAAAATAAGTAAGTTGAATTGTATTATATGTTTTATAAATAAGCATATAATTTTCATTAGTAAAACTTCAAGAAAATCTGAGAGATGATAAAGCTAGATTTTGATTACTTATTCCTGAAATCTCTTTGTAGTGTTGCTGTTTATATTTGTAGGGTGAAAATCTGAATTAAAAGTATGGCGATAGAACCTTATTCTGTGGGTATATCTCTCTCTATATATATTTTAAGGATAATGATTGCTGTAACATATATATCCATCCCCCAAAAACATATAAAAAGTCCTTACATTGAAAATGACATTTTTGAAATTATTAATCCTTATTTAGAAATGATTGAGAAATGGACGACTATATCTTAAAGAACAGGGGAGAATTATTTCTCTTTGAGCGGTGTTCAGTATAATCAGTGCCATAGAAGAATAGCATTATTGTTATTATAAGAATCATTTTAACACAAAGATCTGTTTTATGACTTTAAAATAATTTTCTTTTGTTTAGCGGCTTGGTGCCCCTTCATAATGCCTGTTCATATGGACACTATGAGGTAGCTGAGCTTTTAGTAAGGCACGGGGCTTCTGTCAATGTGGCGGACTTGTGGAAATTCACCCCTCTACATGAAGCAGCAGCTAAAGGAAAATATGAAATCTGCAAGCTCCTTTTAAAAGTATGTAGTTTAAAAAGTTACAAAAAATAAAGTAATTGTATTTATGTTCTGGTTATTACTTGAAATTAAATCAGAGTGTTTTATCCTATTAAGAATAAGTACTATAGAAACTGCTTCCACTTTCTATTTTACAGAAGACTGTGTATGTGATATCATGATACTTACATAGCTTTCAGTAGTGCCTGAAATTAAGTTCTGAACTGATTTGATTAAATTCTCTTCATCAAAATTCATCAAATTAGGTTTTGGAAAGAATCGAAGTAGTTTGCATTGCTTATACTTAAAATATCAGAAACAAATGTGCAGGGAGAAACAAGTTTTGCTATCAAGTTTATTTTTTTTTCTTACTGGCTATTGTTAGCTAACTCATTCTTCATTATTAAACATTATTTAAACATTGTATCTTGTAAGAACTTATTTTAACATCGTATTTTAAATATAAGGTAATCTCTAAGCAAAGTTGTTTATATAGATTTTGGGGATGTATGTGAAATAAAAACTAGTAGTTATATGAAACTAACAATAACTTTATGCTCCTTTTAAATTAAAGTATATTAAAGATGACCAGTTATGTGCGTGTGCACACACATGCACGGTTTTCTCTTTTGTTTTTAACTACAGAAAAAAATGTTCTCATTAGATATATATGAAATTATTCTCCCATTACTTTTATGGTGTCAAATATATTCTTATGAATTAAGAAAAACACTGTATTTGGCACTCATTTTTATTATTACTGGTTGGTAAGAAATAACTTCCAGGTCATTGTGAATCCATTGGCTAGCTTGGCTTATTCCTAATTTCCACAGTGGGCCAACAGCAGTCTGTATCAGGCCCATAATAAAAATTCTTTACTTTTATTTACTTTATTTCATACATATTAAGTGATTAAACTTTTAAAATCAATGTAATTTTTAATACATTTATACATAATTTTATGATAGGTGTTAAGACTTATGATGAAAATATAAAAAATATTACCAAACTTTTTTCTTACTGATGGGATTTGGAATTAAGTACATTTTTTCACATGTGTGTCTTCCTCTTCTCTCTTCTTTTTCGTAACACCTGTGAATATCTTTGTGTAATTGAAGTCTGGTTACAATTAACATCCAGGCCATTTTTAAATGGAAAAGTTTTCCAAAGACAACTGAGAGTCTGAGAAATAGTATATTAAATGACAAGTAACAGATGCTTAACACCCTCCCTACTTCAACACCACTGATCCTGAGGCTTTGATGGAGTAGTAGTTAGAAAGCTGATCCAGTATGTTGCTAAGTAGAGAATTAAGATATTGCCTCTTTTTCAAATGCATGTAGAATAGATTCCTTTCCTTGGATGAAAGAAGATAGAGTAAATTGAATAAATAAGTAAATGCATATGTACATACCTCCATCCCTCCCTACAGAAAGATGCTACAGAAAATACAAGCCCCATTTGGTTTTTCTTCTTTGTAGCATGGAGCAGATCCAACTAAAAAGAACAGAGATGGAAACACACCTCTCGATTTGGTAAAAGAAGGAGACACAGATATTCAGGACTTACTGAGAGGAGATGCTGCCTTGTTGGATGCTGCCAAAAAGGGCTGCCTGGCCAGAGTGCAGAAGCTCTGTACCCCAGAGAATATCAACTGCAGAGATACCCAGGGCCGAAATTCAACCCCTCTGCACCTGGCAGGTAAGGGTCACCTGTGCTACCAAGTCTCCTTTTTTTTTCTTGGACACCTAATACGGTTTACCAAAAGATGAAAGCAATGTTAAGCATAAAGGAGACTACTTAATAAAATGCTTTTGATTGACATACTTTTGTAATTTCTTATTGTAAGGGCTCTCAATTATACGATAATAGCATTAGCTTTTGAAACAAAAAGTATTAAAACTATAACATTTTCTGGTACATATTATTTATATATATATATATATTTTTTCTTTTAAACTGACATGTTTGCCCTTTTTTTTTTTTTTTACTCTAATAGCAGGCTACAATAATCTGGAAGTAGCTGAATATCTTCTAGAGCATGGAGCAGATGTTAATGCCCAGGACAAGGGTGGTTTAATTCCTCTTCATAATGCAGCATCTTATGGGGTGAGCATGCTAAAGTTCTAGAAGACTTCTTTGACATTTACTACTTCATTAAATATGTACTATGCATTAAGTAAGTAGATATCTAACCAATAGCATAATTTAGCACAATTTTAATCTTCTATTTAGAGCTTTTTCTTGCCTTCTCAGTTAAGGTTAACTCTCTTCTGGCCATGCTTTTTATAGCTTTTGGTCTCTCCACATTATCTAGCACAGTAATAGGTGTGTAATGGGTGCTGAGTTAATATTTACTGATACAGATAATATTTCTTAACTCTCAAGTAGATTCTAGAAACTATAAAAGCCAGGATGCTCCTGTATATACATGGAAATTATAATGGCTTATTTTATCATCAGCATCTTAAAAATTTTTAAGTTGCTGGGCACAGTGGTGCACACCTTTAGTCCCAACTACTTGGGAGGCTAAGGTGAGAAGATCACTTGAGCTCATGAGTTCAAGGCCAGGCTGGGCAACATAGCAAGATCACATCTCAAAAAAAAAAAAATATATATATATATATATATATGTATATATATATTTTCAAGCAAGCAGTTGAGGAACTGGTATATATGATTTCAGAGAGTCCAAGTTACTAGCTAAAACCCCACACTGAAAGTCCAGAGTCATCCTTTCAAGCACTGTAACTGTAATCATTAGTTGGAAGAGGAATGTGTTGCAGTGCCTTGCAGCTTGTTGGAACTGACTGTCAGGAAGTAGCTAAGGCCCACTCGGGCGTGATGAATCACTGCAGTAGAAGAAAGATGGATGCTCTCATGGTTGTCTCTTCAGCCACTTGATCCCTACTTGACTGTAAAAACCCACAGATGCCAGATTGCACCCACCAGGTGTTCTCACAGTTGGAGCTGCTATTAATGAGGATGGTTTCTAGATTTGCAAAAGGCTGACTAACTATAAATAGAAATTGAACTAAACACCTCGATCTCCATATTCTCTCTCCCTGCTGTCTCCTCTCCTGCCTTTCTTGATGAGACTGTCCTCATCTTCTTGGATCCATTCTGCAAAGACCAGTGTTTCAGGGAGATGACAAATCTGAGTGGGAATACTTTGAAGAAAGCAAATAATTCCAGTTTTGAGTTGGACAAACAGTTAAGAAAATTATACTTCCAAGTATAATATAAATTAATTGAAAGTATATTTAATAAATGTTATTAGTACTAAAATCCTCTTAAAACTATAGTATTTAAAGTTATCTTTCCAAAGATGATTCATCTTTTACTAAAATTGTTAGAATTGTTTAATCTTTCTTCACATAGGATTCTCAGCCTTACCAAACAACAAAGATCTGGCATGCTTAATATTTACAGCTAACATACTATGTATACATTTATATATAATCCTTTTGCCCTTAAGTTATGACTATACATGTATATCATTTGGAGGCTAATTTTTGGCACTTCTTGGCATGATCCTTCTCTCCATATTGTATTCTACTAATCCCTTCGCTAAGCTTTAGTTAAGAGTTTATAAAGCTGATGGGATCAGTAGAACTTAGAGTCTTTTATCCTCTCTGTAAACCTACTGATTTATAAGGATAGGTGGTGGCAATTATAGTAATGACCTGATCTAATAAAGCTTATGTTATGCTGTCAACTGTGTGTAGACTACAGTAGATCCCATACATTGGATGTAGGGAAGCTCTATCACATCAGTCTTCATAGCTGTCACAGAGGATAAAGAAAGTAAAATTTAATTTATAAAGTAAGTATTTTACCTTTAGATCCCCATTCTTCTGATGGGAAAAATGTTGAGATGTTACTTATTCTACATGTGTATCATTTAATGACCAGCGTGAGGGGAATAAAATGTACTGTGGTTCTCTTTTGCGGCTGAAGAGTAACGTAGTGTGCAGGTCGGCCTTGTTTTACTTCTTGTTCACTCAGAGCTGTCTTGCTATCAGCTGAGGAGAGGCAGAATACAATCAGTCTCCCGACCAGAAGCCCACTGTTTCATTCCTCATAAACTGATTTCACCATTATCCATAATCCCTGCTCTTCTTTTCTAACACCAAGTGAGAAAAAATAATGAACACTTTTTTTCACTATTTCTTTTTATGTTATCCTGTTTGTTAAATTCCTACTGCTTAGCTTTTTGTAAATGAAGGAACTTGCTGAGGAGAAAATGGAACAAAAAATTCTTTAGGCTACATAGAGGGCATTTGATAGAGGTTTAGGTTAACCTGGTTCAATCCATCCTTATATTGAAGAATGCAGATGAGAACTAGGTAATGTGTTTATCGCAGGTATTTTCACCTCATTGGGTGAGTTATGTGAGTCACTCTAAAAAATTCTTCATGTATTAAACTTGTAAATTCAGAAATCTAATATCTGTGAGCTAGTGACTGTGTACTTAGGTTATTCACTAAAGCCTTTACTTTGGTGGGGTTTTGACCTTTTTTTCTTTTTATTGCTATGTTTTTCACATGTGCAACCCACTCCCCTCAGTAATCTCTCATGATACATGGCGATTCTCAGTTGGCATCCTCCCCATTAAGAACCTCTGCTCTACAAAATAATTTTATTTAATGCCATTTGTAAACTTATAATAGGTAGCCAATCAGTAACCATAGCAAATCAGTATTTCTCTTAATCTCAATTAATAGACTTAAAATGAGGACTAATGTTAATATTTAATACAATATAAAAATTTAAAAAGTTGTTTTATCTTCCCTTAGCTAAAACATAGGTACAACTATGTTTTCATTATCTGTAGATACACGAACCTATGTATTTTTCTAAAGTTCCCTTTTATTCATTCTATACATATGCCTTGGCTGGATATTTTAATGAAATTATAGGGCTCCAGTCTATATTTTTCTATATTGTATTCATCCCATGAATCTGATGATGCTTGAACTGGCCTGGCCACATATATTCATTTTGGGGAGTAGACTGTCTGTGGCATTTTATCTGGAATAGTGGCTTCTATACTAAACGTAAAGCAATTTGTAGAGCAGATGGAGGTAGAGTGTTACCCAGCGATCTTGACTTAAAAGATTTCTCCCTAATATCGTACACTCTCCCATTTTCAGCTTGCCAGGAAAATGGCTCTTGTGTTTTAGTCTAGCAAGATCCTGCAGGCATCTGTGGTGTAATGGAAAACCCTAAACTTGAGATCTGAACATCTGGGATCTAGTCTTTACTCTTCTATTCAATAACCTAGTAGTCTTCAGAAAGTTCCTCACTCTTTCTAATCTTCAGTTTTCTCACTAGTAAAAGTTGAGTGCTGAGACCTTCTTTTCAGGGTATTGTAATGAGTACATGAGACTGTGCATGTGGAAAGTACATTCTCTAATCAAAGGCCCTATAACAAATGCAAGGTAATCTGTTACTATAAAATAACTCACTTCCCACAGTTCATGTACGGAGCCAATCAGAGTAAGGGATGTGTCACTCCTTCATCTCACAACCTTAGAAATACTCTATGTATTTGATCGGCTCAATATCAGTATTAATAGCACAGAGTAATTAACTAGCCTGGGAATAAAATAATATGTCTGTGAAATTACATAAAGTTATTTCCTTATGCAGTTATTTATTGGTAATTATACCTTGATGCATATTTACCATTTTTCCTCTAAAGAGCTCAATCTGCTCTCTGTCTCTTTGGTCCTTTTTTATATAAAAAGGTCTTGCCACCTCAGTTTTTCCAAATGGAAAGACAAACATTAAGGAGCTTAATGTTTGTTAAGTTAAAAGTTAAAAGTTTCATGAAAACTAATAGTAATAGTAACATGCCCTTATTCTGTTTAGTGTTCTTTATATCATAATGTCTTGTATTATTTTTTAATACATGTTTACACAAGACAGTTGATTTTTCTGCTATTAAGTAAATGTAAAACATTGATATTTATTACCACAAAGCATGTAATTTTCTATTATAAGAGTAAATCAATTGGCTGATTAGTTTTCTCTCTCAACTTTTGTGTTTTCTCTAAAATGGATAATATTTAGGGCATTTCATGGCATCATTGTAAGAAACCCTCTGCACAATTAAATGGCCCTAACTGGAGCCCAAGCAGGTTTCTCCTCCCTACTTCCCACCTTTTTGAAATTAAAGCCTTTTCAGTCTTTTTGTGTTGTATTTGCCATATAAAATATTTTGTGTTCCAGCTGTATCATGAAACTATATTAAATTGGCTCTTTCTCCTGGAAACATTCCAGCAGACTTCAGTTCTTTTTCTAGACCTTCCCGTTCAATACTTTGTTCTTACATACAGTATTGAATAGAACTGAGCTATGGCTGGTTTATTGCACTTGTCAGCCTTAAATTTCAGTTACTATTTTTGCCTCAGTGGTATAGCTGTTTAAAAGAATTAAACAGCTTAAGAATTGTGTTTTTAGTCTACTTGGGTAGTAATATACTCTTTCCTGTTCATTGCCCTTTCAGACATTTGTCAGCATATTTAACAAGCATATAATTGGTTTCTCCAAGCATAAACTATAAATTCAATATAAAGAAAGTTTAATCATATAGTCCAGATATACAATTCATTTTATACACACATACACAAACACGTAATTTTCCCTGGACTATCTAATTTTGGAAGCCTATGTAAATTAGTTGACCAAATTATATTGTTCTGCAAATAAACATGGGAATAAAATAAAATTAATCATCAGAAACAGTTTAAATAGCTTATAACTTCACTGAAAGAAGCTTGAAGTTATTTCATGCTTTTGGATTAACTTAACAAAAATTGCTCTCTTTTCCCAATATATATCTTTTGATATGAATTAATAATTAATAATCCTATGAATTAAGGGAAAAAATTACTAGGTTTGAGTTTAAGTGATTTTGATAGTACCACACACAGTACCTCTGTTTTCATCTTCTGTGTTAGAAAGTCTAAAAATAATTCAACTATAAAATCAATTTTATAATGATCCCAAAAGGATCACAAAACATGACCTGTTCTCAGAAGCCCCAGTCAGATTGTCTTATTGTGTTGTTGGGTTTTTGTGTTTTTTTTTGGTTTTTTATTGTCAGAGCAAATGTGGAAACTTCTTAGGAGTTAACTGATCTATACTTTTTAAATTTTCTTCACTTTGTTTTTCACAATTACACTTCCCAAAATTAGTAAATACAGGTAGGCATTTGTGTTGTATAAAACTTTAATACTACCTCAGAAAAAGTGCCTTTTCTTTTTGAAGTGAGTATCTTCAAGAATGCAGAGAGGATAATATATTAAGGAAGTTATGAAGTAACATTGCCTTAAATCACATCTTGGGATCTTTCTTTCTTTACCTTCCCTATCTCTTCCCATTCTCAGAAACATCTGCTTCAAAAAACTCAATTTATCGTAGTTGGCACCAGCATGAATTAGAAATGTGTTCCCAACAGATAATGTGCTTTAATTATCAAAAGTGATCAAGTTATACCAGGAAATATATCCAAAAAGGAACACAAATGTGCCAATCACACAAAATTATAGAATATGAAATTGAGATAGATTTCAGAAATACTTCAGTGGTAACCAGCCTAGCATCTCTAAATATGTTTATAAAAATATACAAGTTATTTTTAATATTCTTAAAAGCCTAATTGTTGCATCAGTATTACTTATACATAATCAATTAGCTTATTTCATAGGGACTTTTGGGAAGAAGCTGAAACCTTTTGCCATGTTGAGCTATCATTATTTGAGAAAACCTTTCTCCTTGGAACTTTTCCTACATTGGGTTTTATAGTCCTAAAATTCTATAGTGCTTATTTTTCCTTTTGTGCCTTCTAAGGACTCTTCCATTCTCCTTTTCCAAAATATTGTTTTCAATGCATTATCCCCCTTGTAATTATCTTTTCATATTCCTTTTTTTAGTGAGCTCATTATCAAGTGGCTGCATCTATTAGTCCGGTATTCCATTTTATAATCTCCCTAGCGTCCCTGTCTCCAATGCCAGGCCCTTCATAGGTACTCAGCAACTGTTTGGTTGGTGGGAAAATGGGTAGGAGAGTTAAGTGAATAGCCAGTGATGTCCTCTTAATTGTACTCTAGCCTTTTCTGTCAAGCCATTTATAGAAGCTCAGAAACTACCTACCCCAAGTGAACCTTACCTTGCTTAGAGTTTCATACCTACTTAAACTTCTATGACTCTATTTCTGTTAATAGTTCTTTGTTTTTTAATCTAGATCCCCCCCAAGAAAAGTAGTCATCTTTGACTTTCTATCTCTTCTTCTGTTGTGAATTTGTCTTTCTAAACCCAATTTTTTTTTTTCCTTCAGAATTTCTCAGATTTAGCCCTTCTTGTCCATTCTTCTGTTACCATCACAGTTCAGAGTTCTTATCACCTCATGCCCAGGTTATTAGTGTGTCTGCTGCTAACACTTCCTGACCCCTAAATCATTGTGGATATGACAGACTATAATACTTTTTGCAAAATGTTGTTTTGGTATGTTACTTTTTCAAAGGCTAAGAAAAAACATTAAGAATCTTTGAGGCGAGTGTTTTGATAAATAGATCAGATTGTGATAGGTTAGAAGAAAAATGGGAAGATAAAAAGAGAAACAGTGTGTGTAGAATGCTTATTTGAAAACTTTGGCAGATAAATTAAACCATTAATACAGAAGACAAGGTCAGGTACTAGTTTCACTTTACATATTTGTGTTTAAAATAAAACTAAATGTGTTAGAAGGCTGAATTTTTTTTTAAAAATGCATAAATAATTACAGGGTAAAAGAATAATTGTGGAATAATTGGAAGAGGCAACAAAAGATAGAATCCACAGTATAGGATGGATGGATGAAATGTTCTTTTTTTGTTTAGAGGAAACTTATTTATTAAGGATAAGAATACAGATATAGAGAGGGTGAATCATTAAATAAAAACGAGTGTACATGATAGTACATCTAATATGCTAGATGATCTCATTCTTAACTCTTTGTATCCTTTTGTTTTTCATCAGCATGTTGACATAGCAGCGTTACTGATAAAATACAACACATGTGTAAATGCAACAGATAAGTGGGCATTTACGCCTCTTCATGAAGCAGCCCAGAAAGGAAGGACACAGTTATGTGCCCTCCTCCTAGCACATGGTGCAGATCCAACTATGAAGAACCAGGAAGGTCAGACACCTCTAGATCTGGCAACAGTAAGTCCTCATTTCAAATACTCAGTGTTCACTACAGTTTCAGAGATGACATTAAATTCTAGGGCTCAGCAGTTTTACCTTTAGCAAAGATTTCCTTCTGAAAATTTTTGAGGTTTTATGCTTTTTATATAAAAATATAATTTAAAAATATTAAGGCAAACTAAACAGTATGTTAACTTAATTTTTTTTGCCCTACTTAGCCTGGTGGGAAAACATGAATCATAAGAAAATACATTTCTAAAGTGTATCCTCAAAGAATTACATTTAGTAAAGTATCTTGTACCTTTTATGTTATTGTAGAACAACTAATGGGCATGATAATTTATCTGTGAGACAGTCAAAGAAAAATTAACTCTGGGTAGTATATTATTCTAACAAAGATGGAAAAGCAAATTAATATACTGTAGAAATATTTTCCACACCAAGAATTAAAATTTTGTGGTTAAATGTTATTTAAACCACATATTGTATTATTATATATATAACTTTTTAAGCCAGAAATATTTTTCCCAGCTACATTCTGTTTCATTTATTTATTGCTGAATAACAAACTGTTTCAAAACACTCAGTGGCTTAACGTAATAATGATTTGTTATTTCTTAGGATTCTGAAACATTGGCTAGGGAGTTCTTATGCTGATGTCACCCTGGGTCACTTGTACAGCTGCATATAGCTGGTGGCGAGAGCGGAAACATAAGGATGGCCTCACTCATTGCCTGGGTCCTGGGCAGAGATGGCTAGAGGGATGGGGCCTCTGCATCTGTCCCCATATGCTGTCTCATCATTAGATAGTCTTGCTAGAATTTCTTTACAGAATGATTGCATCTCAAGAGAGAAAAAGCAAAAGCTGCCATTCCTCTCTAAGGCTAAGCCTGGAACTGACATGCTATTCCTTTCTACAGCACATTCTATTGCACAAGGCAAGTCACGAGGTCAGCCCGGATTCAAGGGATTAGGGAAATAGACCCTACCTTCTTTGAAAGGAGAAGCAAAAACTTTGTGGTCATCTTTAATCTACCGCAGTTCTCCCTGTGGATACAAATTACTTACATTTTCTTCATATTCAAACTATATTCATTCTCCCTCCCCCCAAGAGGAGGCAGATCACCACCACTAGTCCATAGCAATTCTGAAATCCAGCCAGGTACATGTGATCAGGGCCATCTACTCTGGAGTCAGGGAATAGTCCCTGATTAGGACCTCATTCTGTTCCCAGAGAGTAGTTTTCCATAGCTCTTGGCTATACCCACTGAATCATCCTTCTCTTTCCATAAGAAATGGCCCATATTTGCAGCTAAATGGCTTTCTTAACCTGCTCTCTGCTCCTAGAAATCTGGGATCCCTGAGCCTCTTTTCATTTAGATCTATCTGTCCCTTTTAGTCCAAACTGGTGTAACTCCTTCATAAACTTTTGGGTTTCCCATCAAGTTATATGCCACTCCATCAGACAAAAGCCCCACCCACACATCTCTTCAAGATTGGTCCCTTTCTAATTTGGATTGCAAGTCAAGGTACTTGTGGGACAGTGCCCGTAAGATTCTCAGAAGTGCTTTCATCTAGCTGAGAGAGTTCACAAGGCACCACCGTAAAGGTCTTTTTAAGACTTTTAGGTAATATATCCGTACTTATGAGTTGATTTTTACTCTGAGGCCATGTTTTATTTGCAACACCCCAAATATGGCCTTTGGCCTGAGGCATTTTCTTACTTTGAGAAATTTTTGCTGGTGGAGAGTCTGGGAATGATGAATAATTTTATTTTCTAACTTGCCAAATCCTGGTGAATGTATTTCCTTAAAGAGAACTAAACAGTTCCTTTCTTAGTTCATTTCTCTCTTCCTATACTTTATCAGGCAGATAAAACAAGCCAGTCCTGTCGGCAGACTCAGCGTTCTTCCTGGAAATCTCCTTAGCCAGATCCCAGAGTTTATTGGGTTCATTTTCTGCCTTCCATAATTCCTCACGTGCGAGTGTTGCCGAACGTTCCACGACACAGCATCAGTGCCCCTTTCTGCAGCCTTCGATAGCACTTGCCTAACTACCTTCCACTAACAGTCACCTTGCCACCCTCATGCCTCTAGCCAAAGCCACATGTCCAGTGGCACCCCACTTCCAGGTACCAATTTCCATATCCATGGAAATTGCTGCGTAACAAGCCGTCCCAAAACTTAGTGAGTGTCTTAACATATCAGTGTATTGTTTTTCACAGTTCTGGGAGTGGACTAGGCTTAGCTGGGCAGTTCTGCTGTCTGTACAGCTACTTCAGCTGTGGACTCGGCTGACGCTGGAGCTTCCAAGATGGCTTTTCATCCTGTAGGGCTCTCTGCACACAGGATCTCATCACTCAGTAGTCTAGCTCCAGCCCAAGCTTCTGTGCAACATGGCCATGGCTCCAAGAGAGTAAAAGTAGACACTGCCAGTTCTCTTAAGGCCTGGCTCAAAGCCCCAGAATATCACTTCTGCATTCTATCGGTCAAAGCAACTCATAGGGCAAACTAGATTCAATGGGAGGGAAATAGAGGTGGCTTGCAGATGGGAGGAAGGAGTTGATGGCTGGCTATCTTTGGAAACTATCTCCTGTATACTCTGACACCAATTATAGCCATACTTACAAACTATAAAATTCATGAATGAATGAGCCAAATTAAAGTGTCACCCCTTTAAAATTTCACCAGATGTTAATTGTACATTAAATTATTGTGTGTACTAAATAACCGAAGATTATTGTAGTTTAAGCATAAACAAAATATAGTAAATGTGGACATTCCTTCTGAAAAAGATTGAGAATCAACACTCTAAAAGTGCTTTTCTTTAAGTGAAAGAAGTATTTTTAAAGATTACACAGTTTCTCTTGTATCTACTGAAACTACTGAGACTCTTTAGAGCTGTGGATATGAGAAGGAAAGAGGAAGGAATGATCAAAAATCAATAGGAAATAATGAGGCTTTCATTAAGGAAAATATTTACAAAGAATTTGATCCTTAGTTAAAAAAATAACTTACCTTTTTAAAATATAGTATTTTTATGTGTTTTTTTTTTAACTATTATTTTTAGGCTGACGATATCAGAGCTTTGCTGATAGATGCCATGCCCCCAGAGGCCTTACCTACCTGTTTTAAACCTCAGGCCACTGTAGTGAGTGCCTCTCTGATCTCACCAGCATCCACCCCCTCCTGCCTCTCTGCTGCTAGCAGCATAGATAACCTCAGTGGCCCTTTAGCAGAGTTGGCAGTAGGAGGAACCTCCAACGCAGGGGACGGCGCAGCTGGTGCAGAAAGGAAGGAAGGAGAAGGTGAGTATATCCTGTCAGTGCTTATTTATTTATGCTTTTTATAATGGAACAGATTCACTTTTTTCAATTGGTAATTATTAAACACCACCTCACTTAGTAAAGACATCCTGTCTGTAAATTTTCATACACACATCTTATAAGAAATACTTCTTCATAGAAGACTGCCAGATTCCTTGGCATCTACATTGTTCTTATTTATATATATTCTAGGATGTCCATTTCCAACTGTAGTATCTCACTGAACTACTGAGTGGGTCTTATTATTGAAATTATGTCAGCAAACAACTGAGAGGTCATCGAAGAAATGAAAACTAAATAGCTGATATATTTGAATTTTTTGATTCATTAAAAGCATTAGATTATCTTGTATAAAATAGTGTTTTATATTAGAATTATAATAGATGCTATATTATACTAGTCTATACTTAAGTTCTTATATGTTATCTATAATTCTATATGCTAACCACAATATTAGAATTAATATAAATACTACAGATTTGATAAAGATAAAATACTTCTCAACCAAATTCAGAGATAACTTGAAGCATCTGAATTAAGTTTATGTATTCTGTATTATTTTATGCCATGTAGAATCACCTGTACAGCCAAGGGTGTCAGAGAGCCATGGTTTTAAATAGATACTAAAACTTCCTTTAGATTCATAAAATTCTTTCTGAGAAACTTTAATATGTTCTGTTTTAGTTGCGGGTCTTGACATGAATATCAGCCAATTCCTAAAAAGCCTTGGCCTTGAACACCTTCGGGATATCTTTGAAACAGAACAGGTAAACTTTCTTGTATATATTTATTGCCACCCACTCTTCCTTTTTTGCTTCTTAACAGCTATTTTAAAACCACAATGTATTTCTGTAGAAGCCAGGGGAACCTAGTATGTTATACTCTTCCCAAAATTGTCTAACAGATGGGAGTCTTTAATTTTTATTTCATTTTTATAAGCAGTCTGGCTCTATACATTTTATTACATGTCAGAACTTAGGCCATGAAACCACTTCAAAAGAAATGTTTTCAAAATTGTCTTTGGTTGGTTTTTTTTTTTTTTTTTGAGACAGAGTCTCACTCTATTTCCCTGGCTAGAGTGCCGTGGCATCAGCCTAGCTCACAGCAACTTCAAAGTCCTGGGCTCAAGCAATCCTCCTGCCTCAGCCTCCCGAGTAGCTGGGACTACCGGCATGCGCCACCATGCCCGGCTAATTTTTTCTATATGTTTTTAGTTGGCCAATTAATTTCTTTCTATTTTTAGTAGAGACAGGGTCTCGCTCTTGCTCAGGCTGGTTTCAAACTCCTGACCTTGAGCTATCCACCCACTTTGACCTCCTAGAGTGCTCGGATTACAGGCGTAAGCCACCGCGCCCGGCCTGTCTTTGGTGGTTTTGTTTCCAAAAAGTGGTGTCATTTATTCATCGCATTTCACACTACTGATGTGACTGGACTCCTGAAGTGATTGCCCATTAATTTGGAAAACAAAGTAATAGTTAGACAATTATACCTTTTTAACACATTGACTGCCACGCTAGAAAAAAAAAGTTTTCCCAAAAGCCACGGTGTGTTATTGAAAAAAAATGATCCTTTCTAATTTATTTTTATATATTTTCTGTGTGTGAGTTATATGCAATGCAATCCATGTTTTTAGAATTAAACTGTCACTATTAATTGTAACAAGAACATCAACAGGTAAGATTTTCATGAACCAACTGCAGGGTTTTTATTCACGTGGCCCCAGGGTCAAAACTAGCCTCAGTTAAATACAACTCACATGGCAGTCATTGTGTTAAAATTGCCCCTTTATAAAGTTTCTGTTGTCCAGTTGGAGTCTGAAATAATGTTGAACCAAAAAGTGGCCAATACACTCTAATAAATTCATTCTATTTTCAGACACATCTTAAATGTCTTTGAAGGTCTAAATATGAAGTCATCATTAGGACCTTTATGAATTAGGATCCTTCTGTTTGCTGTTTTTATACAGGATAATGAGTTTTGAACTTGAAATTGTATAGTTTTATTACCATAGTGTTAAATATCAAATGATAATAAGTTCTTGAGTTTAAACTGAGTATTATTGATATACAGGGAATCTTAGAATAGGAAAGGTGTTTAGAGATAATTATGTCATTCTCCCAGGTTTAGAAAATCACCTTTTTAACATCCATGTCAGTCCTCCAGCCAGGGAAGATAACTTGTTATAGTTTGGAGCAGGTATAATAGAATGCTTATAACTTAAAGTATACTAAATGTATAGATAATCCATTTGTTTTATGTTTATGCTTAACCAGTTTTGCTTAGAAATCTAACCTCAAGTCCACCAATGTTTAAGCTTTATAGGGCTGGCATAACAGAAATTCATTCCCTCACAGTTTTGGAGGTCAGAAGTCTGAAATTAACATGTCGGCAGGGCTATGCTCCCTGTAGAGGTTCTAGGGGAGGATCCATTCTGTGCCTTTTCTAGGTGCTGGTGGTCAGCAGCTTCCTTGGCTCGTGGCCACACTATTTCAGTCTCTGCTTCCATCTACACATTGCTTTGTCCTCTGTCTTCTCCTCTGTATGTCTCTTGTAAGGACACTTGTGTTGAATTTAGGACCTACCAGTATAATCCTGGATGATCTCATTTCAAGATCTCTTACATCTGCAAACACCTTTTTTCCAAACATGGTAACATTTAGGCGGTCAAGTCCTGGTCAACTTAACAGGGATGTTTCAACCACCTACCCCTACAGATCTTCCCGTATTTTAGAATAAGTCTACCTGTTTATTTCAATATTCTTTATATGACATAGTTTCCAAATTCTTCATCAGTCCTTTGCCCCATTCTGGTTTCTTTCTAGGCTTATAGTCAATAGGGAGTTAATTAAAAACCCCAGGCCTTTTTTCTTTTTCATATCAGTTATACTGTTAAGATTTTCTTCTGCTTTTTCATATGTTTTTAGCTAAATAAACTTCTTATATTGTAGTCCATCTTCAATGTTCTTAACATCCAAAACAGTTAAATAGAAATAGCATTGGACTAAAAGAAGTTGATTCTAGTTATTTTCACCCTCTTACTAGCTGTGTAGAGTTGGCTTAAAAAGCATTTGATCTGTCACTTCCCTTACCTATAAAATACCTGCTAATGTCTAGATAGTTAAAATTTCCATTCATATTATGCTTGTGTGTCAATTTATAAAATATACTTTAGTTCAAGCAACAGATGTGTCTTATGTGCGGTGGTGAGGACTTTATAGACTGCTATAATCATCATTTCCTTGTCCTACCATTTATTCTTCTTCTGGTTTAGAGATTTCTTATGAGAATATCTTAAACAGTAAGAACCCTTTTCTCTTATTCCCTCCCTGAAGGTATGAATATGCTGTTTTAAAAGCATTATATTCTGTTATAACCATATTACAGCCATATCTCTTCTTCCTAAATCATATCCACAATAATTGTGAAATTTTAAACACATCTTCACTTAATAAACCAAAGACCCTAATTCAAATAAATAACTCCAATTGACTGTTGAACGTTTTCTAAAGAACATAATTTTTTCTTTACTTTATATTGTATATTTTCTATCAGTAACTGACTTCCTGTGGCATTTTTGTCTCATTTTATTGATTTGAATAGTTTAATATTTTGGTATCCCAGTTGGTCCTTCTGACAGCTTATCCTGGTTTCAGAAAGTGACCATTTAAATTTTGCTTTCAAAATTCCTTAAGACAAAGGCATGGCCTCAACTAAATTCACTGTGAACATGATTATAAAGTTAGTTCTTACAACCACTACTCTAGCCTGCAACCTTTTAAAGCCAAGTAAAAGAAAGACTTTTTTCCATTAAAACTCTAATTTTCTCTCCCAATCCCAGGTAAAATCAACAGATCTGAGAAGCTAGAGGCAGCCCTCCTTGAAGTGACATTTGCTGTATATGCAAGATGATTTTAACTGATATTGGATAATTTTTACCCTTAAGATTAGAATTTTATCTTAATATGTGCTAGATATAAATAACTAGCCCAACAAATTTATGATTTCCTGGAAGTAACTAAGTCAAGGTTTTTAAAAAAATGTTAATTTAAAGATGATTTTCAGAAAAATATTGCTAGCACCTTACAGGGCTATAAAAGCCCTGAATCTTGGAACACGTCTATAATCCAACTAACTTGCTTTCCTTCCAGATATTTCCATTTCTTTTATTGTTAGAATTGTGTCATACTCACCCAGCTTCAGAATTTTTGAATACTCTTTAATTACTTTCATTCTTTTTTTTAAAAAAACCCATTTCTATCTGCCAGGCCCTGTCTATTCTCCATTTAAAATTGCTCCCAGATTCATCCCTTCCATGCCACTCCATCTTCATCATCTTCCCACTTTCTCTTCTATATCTGCCCTTCATAATGCCACCAGTTTCATCCTCCTAAAATACAACTTTGATTGTGTTACTCTGCTGAAATGACTTCCCAGGGCCTTTTGGGTACTTTCTAAGCAAGGCATGAGTCTAAGGAGGTGGGAATCACAGAGTCTGTCTGCCACAGCATGGCAGCTGCCTCCCACAGGACAAGCAGTCCAAGGGAGTGCATGCCCAGGATGAAAGCCACAGTCTTTTTATTACCTAGTGTGAAGAGTAATCTCCCACCACTCTGTTATATTTGTTAGAAGTGAGTCCGTAAGTCTGTCCCTCACTCAGGTGGAAGGGTTTACAGTGAGGACACAATCCCGGGAGGTGGGTGGGTCACTGAGCCATCTTATGGCTGCCGTCCACGGAAGCTGTTAGGCCTCCTCTCACCCTTGCTTTCTGTGTGACTTGGTATCAGTCTATCAGGGGTTTTGTTGCGTTGGTTTGAGTTTTTTGCATTCATTTTATGATTGGAACTGTATGATGAACAAATATGTTAAATATTCTCCATTACTTCTCTAGGGCATTGTAGAGAATACTGTGTTTTGCTGGCCTGGTTTATACTTCCTCCAAATATGTACTATTTGTATCAATTCAGAAAAGTTTGAGGATGCTTTGAGTTGAAGTTACCACATAGAGATGAGATCCTGTTTTTATGTGAACCTTATTTAAACTGAAGTTTAGAATATTTAGAAGAAAAAAATGGGATATCAATAATATGGTTTCCAAATTATATTAAAATCCCATCTAGCTAAAAATGTAAAAGGTCGTATTATTTTGTGAACTATTATGTCTCATAGATGTGTGTTTCAGAACTGTTGCTTTTTAAAAGCTCTGCTGAAACCTTCCTTTCGGTGATTGGAAGTGAGTTGCCCATTTTGTGCAATGGAGCAATTATTTCTTAAGTGGCCACTTAGAGGCAATATAGTAAATTATTTCCAAAGAATGAGTGATGTATGCTCATTGCACTGAGAAGATTAGACTCATTATATAATATTTCATTCTGACAATAAAAATCAGCAGAGCTTCAGGCTTAATTTGTCAGTGTTTTAAATGTCACATATAAGTTAAAGGTGGAAAAGCTATGGATAAAAATATCTTACTTGAGTTGTAAAAGGAGTGTATATAAAAGGATTTCTCAGTTTTCCAAGGAACGAGAAAATCAAAGGCTAATCTTGTAGACTAGTGTTTGGATTGTCACAGGGCCAGCTTCTTCTGGGCTTGAAAATTGCATGTTCAGCCCTCAAGAAATCTGCTGCCCCAGGTGTCCTCCTGTGTGTGCAGAACACAGCCACTAGGTGGTAGTAGAGCCACAGTGACTTTAGCCCACAAAGGAATTAGGTCATTCTGAGCCAACTAATCATTTCCATCTACAGGGATGAATAACCAAACATTAAAAACCACTATGTTGTATAAAAATAGAATGTATTTTAGGCAGCAGGGATTGTTATATCTGCAAATTTGTAAGAGAGCTTAGAAGCCTCTATTCTCTCTTTTCTTGTCCAAATTAGAATTTTTAATGTAGCTTCTCTATAAAATGATCTATAATCTACCTGAATACTTGAGATATAAACCTCACTGCTTTCTAAGGCAGCCTGTTCCAGGCTTGAATATTTTTTAGCACTGGGAAGTTTTTTCTTATCTTTATGTAAAGTCTGCTCACCCCTCTTGCCACATTCTGTTCACGTGTGCTAAACAGTTCTCTCTCTCCCTGTCATTCACCGCTACTCCCTACTGCCTACCAGGATCTGGTATATCTCCA
Source organism: Cheirogaleus major (assembly GCA_963574435.1). Taxonomy (NCBI): domain Eukaryota; kingdom Metazoa; phylum Chordata; class Mammalia; order Primates; family Cheirogaleidae; genus Cheirogaleus; species Cheirogaleus major. The sequence continues at coordinate 88,913 of CAUYPO010096526.1, forward strand.
TTTTCAAGCTACTGATTCCTCCTATATCTTGAAGCAGACAGAAAATGGTAGAATTAAATAATCAAAAGGAAATATAGCCATGATCATTTTGTATTTCTATAGTACTGTTTCTCCCTTTTCAATTCTCCATTGACCAAAACCAAATTAAGGTGTAGTGAGCAAAAATAACTGATAAAACTCTCAAGGCAACTTTAAAAAAAATTATAAGTTTATACCTATGCAGGAAACAAAAGAAATTTCTCAATTTGAATGTTAATCATAGCTTGTAGACAGAAGAGCTTTCGTCCCTTAAAGAACTGTTAAAGGTTTACCAACTAGTCCGAGGTGGCTCACACCTGTAATCCTAGCACTTCGGGAGGCTGGGGTGGAAGGATTGCTTGAGACCAGCCTGAGCCAGAGCAAAACACTGTCTCTACAAAAAATAGAAAGATTAGCCAGACGTGCCTGTAGTCCCAGCTATTTGGGAGGCTGAGGCAGGAGTATCACTTGAACCCAGGAGTTTGAGGTTGCTGTGAGCTATGATGACACCACTACACTCTAGCCTGGACAACAGAGCAAGACCCTCAAAAAAAAAAAATAGATTTACCAACTAATTTTGTTTTATTTTTCAGATTACACTAGATGTGTTGGCTGACATGGGTCACGAAGAGTTGAAAGAAATAGGTATCAATGCATACGGGCACCGCCACAAATTAATCAAAGGAGTGGAAAGACTTTTAGGTGGACAACAAGGTAAGCTATTTAGAAAACAGTAAGTTTCAGGAATTAGTGGTACGAGGTAAATGTCAAGGCTGGGGTTTGAACTCGGGCAGTCTGACCTTGGAGCCATGCACTGAACTAACGTGGTATATCTCCTGCCTTCCCCGTCTCAGTCATTGGGATCACACTCCCTCCAACTGGAAATGTCTGAGAGTCAGTCTTCCCCCTCTTCCCATACTTCATATCCTAAATTTCTCTGTACTCTCTGTACTCTGTCCTTTCCCACTGCTGTCACCTAATCCAAGCCACATTGTCGCTCTCCTGAACTATCAGCCACCCTCCAGCTTATCACCAGCCTTCACCTTTGCCTCGAGCCAGTACCTTCCCTACACTGTAACCACAGGACTCTTTTTCAAAATGAGCATGTGATCATATCACTTTCATTGCTTAAAATCCCTCCGCAGAAGCCTGTTGCTCTTAGGATAAAATCAGACATTTGTGATGGCTTTTCACAGTCCGACCTTTCTCCGTCCTTCACGACTGTCAGCTCAGTCCTCTTCCATTGCGCTTTGCTGTTGCAAGCCTCTCGTCTTTCCCTCCATACTTGTCATGTCTCTGTTTCTTAGAAGAACTGTCACTACGGGAAAGCAGGGAAGAGAAAGAAAACAACTTGAATACATCGATTAACCTGCATAGCTAAAAAAAAAAATTGCAAGAGTTATTTGAAACTAAAATTTAAGAGGTTTTGAGCCTGAGTCTTGCTTATTTATCTCTATTTTTGTCCATCCACAAAATTAACAAGGATAATGTATTTTAAAGCTATTGTAATAGGTGTTTCAAGCCATCTCATAAGAGTTTTTAGAGGATGATTCTTATGCTTTAGACCTGACTACATTATAATTTTAGTGTGTGTTTCTCTTCTGTGTCAGACATAGTTCATTTCAACAGATAACTTGTTGAGCCTTGCTGTCTGCACAGGGAGCTCTGAAAGGACAAAATCGATCCCCAAACACATCTCTATTTCTTCTCCTGTCTTTGGATATATTTAATATAACCTTATGTATTAGGTTCAAATCGTAAATAGTTAAGGCTTATTTCAAAATGTCCATTATTTTTGACAGATTTCCCTAAAATAGAGCCTGAGTAGTGTGGACATTTGTTTTATATGTTAATTTTTCTCTCCTGCAGGCACCAATCCTTATTTGACTTTTCACTGTGTTAATCAGGGAACTATTTTGCTGGATCTTGCTCCAGAAGATAAAGAGTATCAGTCAGTAGAAGAAGAGGTAATGTACATCGAAAATCTTTAATTTTCTTTTCCTGAAACCTGTGGTTAAACCTATTTTTCCAGGAGAGTTACAGTCTCATCTTGACAAAGGCAAGTGACCAACCATAAGACCAATCTAGTATTCAGTCTCTCTTAGTCATTATGGAATATTGCCAAAATTAAAATGTGATCGTGGATTATAACTATGCCATGTTGCAGTCACATTGTAAGCCTGGGGTTTCCAATGAGTGGGGCAGAGCTGCCCTTTTATTCTGGAGATTTTCTTGAAACCTAGGAGAGTAAGGATCCTATTCCAACTATTTCCTTATATTGTTATAGTGTTACCTAAGAATGAATACGGAGTGACAGTCTTACCTCATAGATAGCGAGTATCTTCTAATCTTTTATATTATGCAGGTATAAAATGTGATTATAAAATAATGCACCTAATTTTTATGTATGCTTCTGAGTCTGCCTCATAATTCTGTGTCATGTTTCATTTCTCCAGTCACAATTATTCTAAGCGCCAGATTAAGGCTATTTGTGTGGACCTCCTAGCAGACAAATGTCATGGAGAGTCCCTCTCCACTGATTGTTTATTATGGGTAAGAAGTGAGGTATAAGCTAAGTGCCTAATTCCATTTTTATAAGCTGCCTAATTCCATTATTATGCAAACACCTAAGCAGAAAAAGGTATGCTTTTATTTTTTGGTTTATTTTAGCTAGTTGCCCATTTTATTCCCATTCTCATGCTAGGAAGTCACAGGGAACTCAGGACCATACCCTGGGACAGTATATCAGCTCCTACTTAGCCAGCTTATCAGGAAGACATCATGTGTTCGTTCTAGTGTCTTATTACCTCCTATTCCCCCAGTAGTTAGTATAATAAATTCTGATAATAATATCAAAAATACAGTGACTCTTTTCACAAGTAGAGCACTGAGATAGAAAATTTACTCTGAGTTAACTTCTATGAGAAACTTAGGTCTTTAAAATATTTTTTCCATAATAATCGTTTTTAATTTGAAAAGTGGAAGAAGGATGAGCAGTGGTCAGAAGAAAATTGTTCCCTTTAGTAATACATTATGGTCAACTACCCTGGTCTGCGCAGGTATACTTAGAGACCCCAAGTTAAAGACTATTGAGATAGGTGATCTGTTGGCAAATGTGCCAAGAGCTGTTTGATCTGCAGGACCATAAGTTTATTTTGACTCATATCTCATTATTGTTCAACAACAACTGCAAAATGCTCTACCAGATGTTAAAACACCTGTAGTTCAGATAAAGGGGATATTTCCCATTCTTATGTCAAATAATTAAGACTGTTGAGATAATATGTAATATTTCACCTAGGAAACAAAACTATTGATTCCTTTTAAATTACTGTTTATTTTTAGCATTTGCCCAGTGGGTATTAATTTGAATGTGAATGTGAGTTTTTGTTTGGCTTAATCACAATGTTGCTTCTCATTCTCAATAACATAAAATAGTAATTGTAAATGATTTAATGTGATAATTTTTGCTATGTTTCCTTGTTAGGTTTACAGAAAAATCTTTCAGAGCTTTTATTTAAAACAAAAATGCATAAATTTAATATTTATGTTTGTGACCATTTTCTCACCAGAAGTACTTATCCACTAAACTTGGTGATTTATAATGAACTCCTATTTATTTATTAGTGCTTGAGTTTTAAGCTCATCAGTAAAATAATGAATCGAAATATTAAACAATGGAAAGCATGTCTTTATACACTGGTATATTTTCATAAAGATAGCTATTTTGTTCTATAGATGCAAAGTACAATTCGAGAACACAGAGATGGTGGTAATGCTGGTGGCATCTTCAACAGATATAACGTCATTCGAGTAAGTTTAAAAATTTAGTTAGATTGCCTGAAAATCAGATCTAGACAATGAAAAAACTTTTTAAAAGTCAATATTTTCAAACTGTCAAAGATAATCCATCAGATTATCACTTTCCTCACTGAGGTATCTCTACCTCTCCAATATCATACTTCACGAGAAATAGAGGACACCCTGAAAACACCAAAGCTGCAAACAGAAGGCTGTATTACTGATGCACATGTGGGCAGGGCTCTCTCCCTGCTCATCCACACATTCAGGCCATAGCTGACAGCAGTTTTCTTTTTAATCATTTGAAAGTAACATTAAGGCCTGGATATTCAATCTAATTGAGTCAGTGATTATACCAGAATACATAAGTCTCTTAATCTTAGTATCTTAATTTATAATTATGGAACAGTTAACCATTATATGCTTTTTTCAAAGGGATATCGTAAAGATGAATAAAATCTGTTGAGAACTGGTTTAACCCTTGAGTTAACAAACCTGCAAAAGTTACACTGATGCTTAGGAAGCTTTTTTAAAAATAAAGATTTCCAGGCTTCCATCCTTCTAAAAGTCATTTAGTCTAGGGAGGAGCCTAAAAATAACCGTAAAAATAAAAAAACCTCCTGAGATGATTTTTAGGTAACAGGTCTGATACAAAATAAAGAAACCATAACTGAAAATTATGTCACTAACAGCTAGAATATTAACTGAGTTACATGGACATGGCAACTTTTTTAAATTGTCTTAAGCAAAGAAAACAAAAATTGAACCTGCCTAAAGGAAAACATGCATTTCGTTTTCAATCATAAACATACCTTTTACTGATAATTACTTTCTTTCTTCTTTATCCTTAAAGATTCAAAAAGTCGTCAACAAGAAGTTGAGAGAGCGATTCTGTCACAGACAAAAGGAAGTGTCCGAGGAGAATCACAACCATCACAATGAACGCATGTTATTTCACGGTGAGTAGCGTGGCAGTAATTGCAGACATCTCTGTGGGCTTTTGCAGAATTCAATAAAGTGAAAAATCTGTGTTAAATTGACTGTAATAGGGTTGTGTTAAAAATCCTTATTTTTATTTATTTTATCAAGTAAATTACTTACTGGTACCAACTTTCTAATGCGTTACATGTTACCTGAAGGATTTCCAAAGCACGTACGATGAAAATAATTTATCTGAAATTGTTTCAGAACTTAAATTGCACTTTGAGCCAGCTGGTGAAGTGTTTTTGTTATAATCTAGTACTAGTACATTATGTATAATAGACCAACTTAGAAAATAAACTTTTTATGCATTAATTCTTAATCTACCCAGTGCAACTATTTGAGATTCTAGAAAAGTATTCAAAAACTAATCTTTCTATCTTTATATTTTAAGGTTCTCCTTTCATTAATGCCATTATTCATAAAGGGTTTGATGAGCGACATGCATACATAGGAGGAATGTTTGGAGCTGGGATTTATTTTGCTGAAAACTCCTCGAAAAGCAACCAGTATGTTTATGGAATTGGAGGAGGAACAGGTTGCCCTACACACAAAGACAGGTCGTGTTATATATGTCACAGGTAAACGTCTTGCCTTTAGTGTAATGGTTGCCACCCTCAAGTCATGAACTAAATTAGTTTTTCAGGCTGTCACAAGTCAGATTATCATACAGGCTTAGGTGTTGAGTAGGTACAGCTCATCAGCCTTTGCCCTAAGGAGCAATGACAGCAAAGCCAATACCAGTAGTAAAAACCAGATGCATGTCCACCAGTCATCAATTGTAACGAAATTCCCTGCGTCTTGGCTTTTTCCCTAGGTTTTACTTTCCTTGCTTCAGAATCAGAACATGAAAAGGCTGAGAATGATTTCTGTAGAACCAAAAAACCTTTAGTTCTAAGATGTACAACTTATATAAACAAGATGACTCTTTAATTTCCTTCTAATACTGCTGGTGATGTTTGTTTTAAGGCAGGATATATAATTAGCCTTGAAAAATAACTTCAAAATACCAACTTAGGAATAATAGCAAACAAATGAATTTCAGCTTTTTAAATAGGATGTTAAAACTCAGAAATTAGGGAAAATAATAGCATACTATCTCTGAAGTCAGTGGGGAAAAAAGATACCATTCCCTTCCTTGCCAGGGAAAAATACAAAAGAATTATACTTTATGAAGATTGGGATTTGTTACTTTTATCTTTAAACTAATCAAATGCATTATTTTTGCAAAGTCAGCATAATAAGATATCTTATGGTTCAGTTAAGACCTTAAAAAGACGCATATAACCTTGAAATTCATTATAGATGAAACTTAGATTATTTATGTTATGAAAAAAACTATTATCAGCCATAAGATGGATGTCATATGTCTAGAAAGAAACTTCCTTCCATTAAGACCTCTGTGGTTAAGAACACACAGAAATTCCCAAGAAAATGTAGCCTGCAAAAGCATTTTTCTGATGCTTTAAACATAACTACTATGAAGACAAAATGAACCTAAATAAGCAATAAAAGTGAACCTCGATGAGGATTAACAGTTGCTTATTAAAAATTAGACACCCGGCCAGGCATGGTGGCTCACGCCTGTAATCCTAGCACTCTGGGAGGCCAAGGCGGTGGATAGCTCAAGGTCAGGAGTTCGAAACCAGCCTGACCAAGAGCGAGACCCCGTCTCTCCCAAAAAAAAAAAAATAGAAAGAAATTGGCCAACTAAAAATATATAGAAAAAATTAGCTGGGCATGGTGGCGCATGCCTGTAGTCCCAGCTACTTGGGAGGCTACGGCAGAAGGATTGCTTGAGCCCAGGAGTTTGAGGTTGTTGTGAGCTAGGCTGATGCCACCGTATTCTAGCCCGGGCAACATTGTGAGACTCTTTATAAAAAAAAAAAAAAAAAGAAAAAGAAAAAGAAAGAAAGAAAAAAGAAACCTTGTTAAATTTTTTTTTAGTTAGCAAGGGGTTCATGTGATTGGATTGGGCCCACCTAGGTATTCAGGAAACTATCCTCATCTCAAGTTTCTCACCTTAGCCTGGCATCCTTTTGCCATAGAAGATAACATATACACAGATTCCAGGAATTAGAACACGGCCATTTGCGGGGAGCAGGGTTACTATTCTGCCTCCCACAACTTCATAGGTGATACATTGTGAGTTGTCATATCAAGAAGTCCGGGAAGAAACTGTCGTCTTTTAGTGATGCTAAGTTTCAGGGAGTTTAAATGCAAACTCGGGAGGGGAGCAGTTAGCAAAGCTGGGGGCCTCAGAACTACCACAGTGTAGTGATGCAGCAGGGAGGGAATAAAAATTGTAGCTGCCAGAGCCTCACCCCAGACATTCTGATTCATTCCATCAGGCCTAGCTACTGTATCCCACGTTCAGAAGTGGGTGATTCACATTTGCAAAAGCCTGGGGCCTAGCCCCAAAGGAACCAGATGAGAGATAACAGGTAGAGCCTCAAGTTTTTTATCTCCTTCTGAAGTCTGGCCTTTTAAAGACACCTACCAGGTAGAGTCATCTCCCAATTTTTCAATAATCACCAGCAGGAATGAACATGCAGGTGATACTCAAATGGGAGAACTTCCTTAGGGAAGTGGTTACTGACAGATTTGCTTCCTCAAGGATGGTAGATTTACTCACCCTGGTCAAATGCAAAGAAAAGGGACAGCGAGACCTATTTGCCAAATTTTCTTACAACATTTAGTATTCAATTTATATGAATGCATTTTGTTAACTAATTGTTAATTAAAAAGGTAATGCATGAACATGAAACAAATTGAATAAATACAAATGTGTATGATACACCTTCCTTTCCAGTTCTCTTTAAAATAGTTACTCATCAATTTCTTGTGTACCCTTGCAGAAATATATATGAATATACAAACATATTTATATAAAAATCCATATTTTTCTTATACAAATGAGACCATCTTGAACACACACTGTTCCGTATTTTTGCCTTTTCCCTTGGGATCTGATTTCATATCAGCAAATAAAATCCGCCTTCCTTTTCATGATTGCAAACCTGAGATGCATGACTGTGATTTATCTTTGCACTTCCCTACTAATGTTCTTTTAGGTTGTTTCCAGATTTTGCTATTACAAACCACTGCTGTAATAACTAATCTTGCATAGATGTCATTTCCCACATCTGAGTTTATTTTAAGGCAAATATTTAGAAATGGATTTGCTGAGTTAGATGGTTTCCTCATTTAAAAGTTTGATTAGATCTTGCCAAATTGCTTTCTGAAGAGGTTGTGGCAATTATATTACTACCAACAGAATATGAGAGTGTTTGTTTCAAAACACCCTCTTTTGTATCCACTCTTAAGCATTTAGAGCCTCAAATCAGAGTCTGTTTCTGGAAGTGCCACTTGCCCAGGGCTCAAGTTTTGTTTTTTTTTTTTTTGAGACAGTGTTTCACTCTGTTGGCTGGGCTAGAGTGCCGTGGCATCAGCCTAGCTCACAGCAACCTCAAACTCCTGGGCTCAAGCAATCCTATTGCCTCAGCCTCCCAAGTAGCTGGGACTACAGGCATGAGCCACTATGCTCAGCTAATTTTTTATGTATTTTTAGTTGTCCAGCTAATTTCTTAATATTTTCTTTTTTAGTAGAGATGGGGTCTCGCTCTTGCTCAGGCTGGTCTCAAACTCCTGAGCTCAAACGAGCCTCCTGCCTCAGCCTCCCAGAGTGCTAGGATTATAGGCGTGAGCCACCACACCCAGCCTCAAGCTTTTTGAGTGTAGGGAAAAGAGCACCAGTCTAAAAATCCGAGGTCCTATTTCCTAGTTCTGGCTCTCTGATTCCCTAAAAGACCTTGGACAAGTTACTTCCTCTCTCTGGAACTCAAGTTTCTCATCTGATGAAAAGTCCTTTGAAGCAGAGAAATGCTGACTTCATGATTGCAGATCTGTGACTCCCATCAGAAGTGGCAGTGGCCAATCACCAAAGGTATAAATGCAGTTCAATCAGTAAGCCTTATTATGAGCCATGCTCCGTGTTTTAGATGCCCTGTGAGACACCAATGATAAAGTGTAATCATCTACCTTTTAAGAAAGATAGCTAGCAAACCTCACAGATTGAGCGAACCACAAATGATTGCATATAATTAAATGTCATGTTGGGTGATGTAGACTAGAGGGACTGAGATTGTTCATGGGAGCAAGGCCTGACACTAGAACCTGAGTGTCATTGGAGTATTCATAGAAAGATGCCATTGGCCTAAGATTTTAAAGATAAGTAGAAATTGACCTAGCAGTGGTAGTAGAAAGGAAGCTGGGGGAATACTGGACCACAGAAGTCAGGGTATACGGGTGTGAAAGTCCAATTAATGTGATGGAATAGGGTGCTGGAGCGTGGGCAAAGCTCCCACACCAAATGCGATAGTGCCTTACCAGTTGCTTGCACAATTGCTGAGAAACAACATTGAACTCCTAATCCCCATCACCAACACTCCTCCCACAGCATTTCCTGTCTCAGGTGATGTCAACTGCACTCTCTCAGTTTGGTCAAACCTTCCAACCACCTTTGCCTGCTCTTGTTCATAACCCATACCACTTCGTCACCAAATCTGATTAACTCCAGCTTCAGGATGGATCTCAAATTGAAGTCCTCTCTCCAACTTCATTGCTCCCACCTTGGTCCCTGCCGCCATCATCTCTCAACTGATTGCTGGGAATGCCTCTTACCTTGTCTTCTGTTCCATCCATAATGCCCTGCATCCTATTCTCAGCATGGCGGTAGAGCAACCCCATTAAAATGAAAGTTCAATAATGCCTCTCCTCCAATGGCGTCCCTGGGCACCCAGAGTGAAAGTCAGTTTTTGTGATGACCTACAAGACGCTACAGGTCATGACCTGTCCTCCACCCCCTTCCAGCCTCATCTCCTACCATTCTTTCCCCTTCACCCCCTCTCCCTTCTCTCCAGCTCGACTAGCCTCCAGGCATACTCCAGCCTCAGAATCATTGCACATGCCATTCACTCTACCTGAAAAACTCTTTCCCAAGACATCAGCAAGCTCATGCCGTGGCTGTCTTCTCAATGAATCAGACCCTGAAAACCCCTATTTAAAACCACAATCTTCTCCTACCTCCCCGACACTCTCAGTTCCCCCTGCTTATGCTCTGCTTTTTCTCATAGCTCTTATTTCACTACACAATTAGATGGTTTTCTTCATTTATTGTTCACTGCCATTCTTCCTCCTTCCATTAGGATGTCAGCTCCACGAAAGAAGGGCTTTTAGTATGATCATTGCATTGCCTGAGAACACTGCCTGGCTCAACACCTGTTTGTTGAATGAATGAGTAAACAAATCATGGAGTTTTCTGAAAAGGGGACATGGAGGCAAAGTAGGCTGGATGGTCACCATCAGATGGGTATTTTCCCTCATTCTGTTTTTATGCCTTCTTCCTAGGAAACTGGAGTGTCCTGTTCTGACCCTCAGTTGAAATGAACTTATCCATTAAGGATTAAGAGAAACAGAAATGCAGAGTGGTTGTCCCTAGGGCTTGGCTTCCTAGCTGTCTCTCACTAGTGTAAACCACCCTTCCTGGACCTCAATTTCTTCATCTGCAAATTGGGGGCAATGATGCCAACCTCCCTGAGGAGACTGAATAAGATATCAATGTAAAAGCATTTCAGCAGTGTGCCTGCCATTTTATAAGTACTTGATACAGGTCTCAGCTAATTATTAATGTGATTTAGCAGAGGCATCACGTCTTCCCCTGGGATGTGCATCTTAGAAGGGGGGACTCAAGTCAGTTAAAGGTTCTGCTCTAAGGAAACTCATGGTGTAAGTGCGTGGGGATGGCTTGGCAGTCACCCCTTTGGGACCTTGGCCAGTACACCCCCCTCCTTTTCCGATTCTGTGTAGTTGCCTCCCTGTGACAACCTTTGCCAGCGAAGCGGAAAAAGCCAGTTTGGATCTTGGGAAAAAATTAACTGGTTCAGGGCGAACCCTTTTTTTAAAAAATGCCTTCCACTCCCTCCCCTATCCCTCCTTAGGAAGTAAGGTACCCTCCTTTTAAGGGGAGGGGGCCCTCAGGAGGAACCGGAAAGGCGAGATGGTGGCAAGGCTGGGGAAAGACTCGGAGCAGGCTCTGTGCGCGGGAGCAGGCAGCGGAGGTGGCGCCGGAGGCGCGCGCTCCGGACCCGCCCGCCCGCTCGGGCGCAGGTGCCAGCTCTCTACCTGCCGAGCGCGGCGGCCCCGCTGATTGGCCCCGCGCGCATGGGGCGACATCGGGCGGTGGGGCGGAGCGCAGGCGGCGGGAGGGGCGCCTCTGGCCTCGGGCGCCAGAGCTATGCTGGGTGCGTCCTGCCTTGCCCTAGTTCCTTTCTTCCCCAGGTGTGATTAGGCAAGTGCTCATGAGTAACCAAGCCCCAGCCGCTGCTAAGTGGGTGACTAAGTCTGCCCGGAGGCGTGGAGTGGAAGAGTGAGGGAGAAAGTGAATTTGAAGAATGATAAAGGTTTCGGGACCCAGAGACGGCCACCGAAGGGAGCGTCCTCCTCCCCTCTATGGAAAGGGCGATTTATGAGCTGCCTGCTAAGCACCAGGCACTGCGTGGGTACTTTCCACGCTCTGGCTCGCTGCATTCTCACAACGACCCTGAGGAGTAAGGGCTGTTTTAATCCCTGCTTTATAGAAAAAGGAAGGGAGGCTCAGAGAGGTTAGGAACTGTCCACCCTCCACAGTCAGTAAATGGCAAAGTCAGTCTTCCCATCCACAGACCTTTGCCTTGCAAGGGACCGAACCACCGCTATCCTCTACTGTTTTTTTTCTTTTTTCTTTTAAGGACTATACATTGCCACGAATAAGCATCTTCTTATTTATCCCAGATTTGCTTGGGGACTTTGAACCAATTTTCTGCATTGTAGGTGGTGGCAAGGAGTCCACACAGACATCAACCTCCCCCTGCCTGAAAACCATATTCCTTGTCCACCTTCCAAACCTGCTGGTCTTGAATTTCTAATGTCACTGAATCCCCGAGTCAGAAATTTAGGAAGGAGACCTCACTGCCCACCCGCTCCAGACCTCTCCAGGCAACACAGGAGTGGGCTCTTGGCCACCTGCAGCTCTGACCAAGCCTGGCTGGTCCAGTCCTCTCCAGCCCCCTCTGGGTGGGGTGTGATCCAGTGTCTTGACTGCCTGGCTTAGTAGTCTCAAAGGCTTAGCCCTCAAGACCCTTGACAGTCTTAAAAATGAGTAAGAACCCCCCAAAGCTTTTGTTTCTGTGAGTTATGGCTATTCATATTTCCTGTATTAGAAATTAAAACGGAAAATTGAAAGCCATTATTTTAAAACAATAATAAATCCATGACATAGTCTCAGAAACAATTTTATGAAAAATAACTATATTTTCCAAAACCAAACATAATTAGAAGAGTGACATTTTTTACATTTTGCAAATCTCTTTAGTGTCCGACTTACTGGAAGCCAGTGTTTCTTCTAAGGCTTCTGCATTCAATCTGTCATGATACCGCTGTAGCTTCTGGAAAACTCCACTGTTCACTCCTGAGAGAGAAAGAATGCAAGAGGCAAATAACATTTTAATATATTAGGACAATAGTTATGACTTTGGGATCCCCTGAAAGACCTCAGGGACTTCTCAGAAGTCCCCAGACTACAGTAAAAACAGCTGGCTGGTTTTGGAATTTTTGGTCTTGCTCTGCTTTGTCTTGTATTATTTGCTTTTCATTTTTAATTCATTTTCCACCAAGCATTTCTGCTTTGTGCCGATTGTTCTAGATAAAGATTGCAAGTGTTTTAGATGTCAAGCAATAAAATGGATAACTCTATGAATCAAACAAAATGGGGGCATTGAAAAAAATTTTTTCTTATTCCAATTGAGTATCTTCCAAACTACACATAAAATCAGAAAATTGTGCATGTCCATAATATTATATACCCAAACACAATCATTGTTATCATCTGTGCATGTATAAAACTGACTATACCGGGGCAAGAGGGGTCCCTGCCTGTGGTAGGCAGAATAATGCCCCTAATTTCAAGATGTCCACATCCTAATTTCTGGAACCTGTGAATTTGATATTTGCACAGAAAAGGGAATTTGCAGATGCGATTAGGTTAGGAGTATTGAAATGCGGAGAGTATCCTGGATTATCCGGGCAGGGCTGATCTAGTCAGAAGGGGACCCTTCCCAGCTGGGGTCAGAGAGTAATATGACTATGGAAGAATGGTCAGAGAAAGGCAGTGATGCTGGCTTTCAAGACAGAGGAAG
>CAUYPO010096530.1:0-36422 GCA_963574435.1 Cheirogaleus major
AGTCTCTACAAAAAACAGAAAAATTAGCCAGGCATGTGGTGCACGCCTATAGTTCCAGCTACTCAGGAGGCTGAGGCAGGAGGATCACTTGAGCCGAGGAATTTGAGATTGCAGTGAGCTATGATGACACCACTGCACTCCAACCAGGGCAACAGAGCAAGACCCTGTCTCAAAAAAAAGAGAGAGAGAGAGAGAATGCTACAATTTCTAAGTATATGTTAATAAAAAGTTAAAACACACACAAAAGAAAAGAAGAAGAAGAGGAAGAAAGAAAATTCACTAAACAGAGAAAATGATGCAGACGAACCTTCTAATCCTCGCAGACTCACATTCCAGCAGTTAGTTCTCTTACAATCCTAGATCCCGCCTAGATCAATGGCACATTTCAAACCATGCCAGAATCACTTGCCTCATTGCAGGTGCCAGCATTTGTAGTTCTCACTGCAGGCTGTCCACACTATGTGCTTTTTGAAGGAAATCACCAGCCTGGCTAACTGGGATCACCACAGCCATCAGCCACTCCAGCTGGGCCATCACTGCTGCCGTCCCATCTTGCCTTGGGTCTCCTGCCCTGCTCTACCTAGAACTCCTTCCTAAGGCTCCCAGTCTACACCTTGCCACTGCTCTTTTTTCCACATGCCTTCTTGCCAATGTTAGCTCCAGCAACATGACTCACTTTTTTTCTTTACAGAAATATCATTCAAATATTTTAATTCTTTTCATAATCATGTATAATAGCATCACATATATATATATTTTTTTTTTTTTTTTGAGACAGAGTCTTACTCTGTTTCCTGGGCTAGAGTGCCGTGGCATCAGCCTAGCTCACAGCAACCTCAAGCTCCTGGACTCAAGAGATCCTTCTGCCTCAGCCTCCCGAGTAGCTGGGACTACAGGCATGAGCCACCATGCCCGGCTAATTTTTTTTATATATATTTTAGTTGGCCAATTAATTTCTTTCTATTTTTAGTAGAGACAGGGTCTCACTCTTGCTCAGGCTGGTTTTAAACTCCTGACCTTGAGCCTCAGCCTCCCAGAGTGCTAGGATTACAGACGTGAGCCACCACGCCTGGCCCTACATATATTTTTAAAGTTAGAAATTGCTACACATCCCACCACATCAATGCAACTGATTTTATGTTTAGATTTTCATCATCCCTTTAGAAATTTGTGCATATTTCTTTACTGGGAATATGCTTATATTGTTAAAATTTTATATATATTACATAATCTTTTTGAGTTCCATTTTAAATGGCCACATCATATATTCCAAAGAATTGAAATACCTTCTGATGACCTGAAATAAATTGGAACCATTCCCTGGTTATCAGACACTTTATATACTTTATTCTACAACCTGGTTTTTGCACTTCCTAGATCATGGACCTTTTCCCAAGTTGGTACACATATTTTCTACATTATTTTAAATGATTGCATAGCATTCCATAATAAGAATGTAATTTTTTTGAATATTTAATTTTTTTTCAATTTTTCTTTTTCTTTCTTTTTTTTTTTTTTTGAGACAGAGTCTGACTTCTGTTGCCCGGGCTAGAGTGCCGTGGCGTCAGCTTTGCTCACAGCAACCTCAAACTCCTGGGCTCAAGCTATCCTCCTGCCTCAGCCTCTCAAGTAGCTGGGACTACAAGCATGCGCCACCATGCCCAGCTAATTTTTATATATATATATTTTTAGTTAGCCAATTAATTTCTTTCTATTTATAGTAAAGATGGGGTCTCGCTCTTGCTCAGACTGGTCTTGAACTGCTGACCTTGAGCAATCCACCCGCCTCAGCCTCCCAGAGTGCTAGGATTACAGGCGTGAGCCACCGCGCCCGGCCAATTTTTCAATTTTTTTCATTTTGAATAGTTAATACACTCCATGTTGTAAAATCAGAATAAATGAAATGGCACACAGTGAAAAGTCACTCTCTTTGCTTAGTTCTCATCCCCACCTCAGTATGGAACCTTTTTTCTTAGTGTCTTACATTTCCTTCCAGAGTTTATTTAGGCAGACACAAGTAAATACAAATGTCATTCCTTATTTTTCCCTCTCTCTTCTTAATTAGACTGTAATATATTTACATATACTGTCCCTCACTTTGGTTTGTTGTTGTTGTTGTTGTTGTTGTTGTTTTGAGACAGAGTCTGACTCTGTTGCCCAGGTTAGAGTGCTGTGGCGTCAGCCTATCTCACACCAACCTCCAACTCCCGGGCTCAAGCAATCCTTCTGCCCCAGCCTCCCAAGTAGCTGGGACTACAGGCATGTGCCACCATACCCGGCTAATTTTTTCTATATTTTTAGTTGTCTGGCTAATTTCTTTCTATTTTTAGTAGAGACAGAGTCTCGATTTTGCCCAGGGGTCTTGAACTCCTGATCTCAAGTGATCCTTTCACCTCGGCCTCCCAGAGTGCTAGGATTGCAGGTGTGAGTCACTGCCTCCAGCCCCTCACTTTGTTTTTTGCAATTAATAACTTATCTTGGAGATATTCCAACTCAGTGCATAGGGAGTTTTCTTATTCTTTGTTCTACAGATGCCTGGCTCCCTACCGTATGGATGTCATCCTTGACTTCCACATTATGGACATTGTGGTCATCACTTTGACTCCTGATCCCATCTCTTCCCATTAATTCCAAAACCTTGTTCCATCCATTATCTACCTCAATCCCTTTTTACTGACTTACATTTTTCTCCCTACAAACATGTCAGGTCTCTTATATGCTAAAAGAGAACTTTCCCTATACTCTGAGGCCCCTGAAGTCTCCTGTAACCTTCAAACCTCTAGGTAGAAGTGTCCATAGTCTTCATCCACAGCTTCCTTTTCACCACCCATTCTTTCCTAGACACTTTGTGATTTGCCCTTCCGCTTTCTTTCTCTATTAAAACTGATTTCTGGAAGGTCATCTAATAGAAATATTCAGCAGGCTGGGCTATTTCTCTGTTCTCACTCCTTTAACATCTGAAAATGGATACCTATTCATTCACTCTTTGACCTCTTATACAATGGCTTCTGTCCACTCTGCCCCCTTCATACTAAAACTGATCTCCAAGTGATCATCTAACCTGTTAGTGGACAATCTCCCAGTAATCTGGCTGTGGCTCCCTTCTTCCACTCCCACTCCAGGTTCTTCTGTTACACCTACTCCCCACTATAGCTGAAGCCCTAGAGATTCTGTCTTCCCAATGGCTTCACTCGTCTCCTCTCCGCTCAATTTATTATTGTCTATTACCCCTAAATCAGATCCTAATTTCTGATTATCTGGACTGTTAATAGTGGGCTCCTAACAAACCTTTCTCTTTCCAGCCTCTTTCTGAAAACAGCAGGTTTTACATCATTCCCTTCTTCAATACTCTTATTTCCAAATCAATTAAGCACAAACTCTCAATCTGATATTCAAGTACTTCCACAATTTTAACACAATTCAATATGTGTTGGCATCAGTCAGCACTATCTTCCACTGCCATAGTAAGCATACTCTAGGCTCCAGCCAAAGCCGTCTATTTATTTTTCACAGAATATGACATGTGCTTTTGCACCTCCAGGCTTTGGCTCAAGCTTTTTTCCTTCACCTAGATTATGCTTCTCCTCCATCTCTGCTGTTCTAAATCTCTTGCTCCCCTAATTTCACTTGTCGTGATATCTTCACTAACCTTCCACCAGATGTATATAGTTATTTGTGCAGTTTTCATATTTCCATGCTGGAGTCTAAATTCTGTTCAAATTTCATGCTGCATTTAGTGAGCCCTTCTGTGTGCCAGCCATGTGCAAAGTGATCGACTTGCATTCTTATTTAATCCACATATCAACAGCATTAGACCAGGACTCTCCCATTTAACATTAAACAAACTGAGGCTCAGGGAGATTAAGTAGCTTGCAACTATAATGCAGCTAATGGTGGTGGAATCAGATCCCCCCCTGAGATTCACATTTGTGTTACTTATGATAGCCGGAACAGTGTCCACCACCTACACTGCACTCAACCTGTGTGTCAGCTCAGCATGTTAAAAACGGTGTCTGCCTGTAGATCAAGACTCCAAGGCGGGGGGGGGGGGGAGGGGGGACAGATTGAGACAATAATGAATTAGGATGGCAAGTTTGTCAGTGATGTTTCCAAATTTTCACTATTGGGTTATAGAGCTTTAGAAATAAGTGTTTACAATATAGAGTTACGAAACAGGATTGTATTTACTCTACGTAGAATAATTGTTATGGGTAGGTTAGTTTTATCTTTCTGATTTTATTGTTATCTCCCCGGGATTATCTCTATTCCCTTGTGTTCCCACAGCTTTCGGCGCATTGCTCAACACACGGTGTGCGTACTTGTTGATTTTAATGTATGTGTGTTTGCATATGTGCACAGCAACTGGGTAGAGGACGTGGGTGTGGGATGCAGTTTGCATTCCTTCTCCTCATTCTTGTTCCTTTGAGCAGCTGCAGCCTGGATGCTTTCTTTCTCGGGGAGTGGGGGGAGGCAGAACCGCTGACCCTTTAACAAGTTGTCCCTCACAGAACAGGTGTCTCCCCCGACTCTCAGTGGAGAGGGATGGCTGGATACTTAGTGACATCAGCCACGGGCCAATGAGAAGTCAGGCTTCGGCAGCCGCACCAATGGGCGGCCGGGGGCGGGCCGGGTTTCCTGGGAGCCGGGCTGACCGGGCTGGTCCTGCGGCCGCCGCGGAGTCTCGGCCGCTCACGCCGCCCGGTGTGGCTCCCGCGACTCCCGGCGGCTCCGGTGGCGGCGTCGTTCCCCTGCCCGCGCGGCTCCCAGACGCACAGCTCGGGCGCTTCCCGCCGCGGCGCAGCTCCCGCCGCCCGGGCTCCCGCGGTGGCGCGGCTCATGCCCCCGGGCGCGGGGCGCGCAGGCCGGCCGGCCGCCGCTGGGAAATAGGCCCCCGGGGGCGGCGGCGGCGGGACCATGGCGCGGAGACCCGGGGCGCCGGCCGCCTACAGGGACGAGTTCTCCTTCGTCAGCCCGCTGGTGAAATACCTGCTCTTCTTCTTCAACATGCTCTTCTGGGTGAGTCTTGGGGGTCGTGGGGGCACCTGGGCTGCAGGGTGCCCCGGAGGGCGGCGTGGGCTGTCCGCGGCTGAGGAGGGGGCGGCCGGGATGCCCGGTGCAAGGCGAGCGTGGTGAGCGGCACTGCCTAGTTTTCTGGGCCGACGGCACTTTGGGGGAATTTATCCTGGGGAGGGACACCACAGTGGCGCGGTGTCTGGAGGTGGCGTGGGAAAGGGGGTGCTATGCGAGGGATTCAGTAAAGACATGGATATTTTCTGGGGGTCGGATGAGGGTCTGTGTCAGGCCAACAAGGTGGGTTCAACGGAGGAGCGGGTTTTCCTGTTGGCCCAAGGTGGACCCACGGGCACGTTCATGACTGGGGGACTTTCAGTCCTGAGGGCTGGGAGGCCCCGCTAGCAAAGGGAGAAGAGAAAGGGAGGGAAAAACCCAAACCTTCCCTCCCCCTTGCCTCGGAGAGGATGGGGTAAGGCAAGGGGCTTCATTTCTTCCTTTTGCAGGCCTATGGTGGCCCCCCCCAGGCTAAAAAGAATGGCCTCCAGGTGCAGATGTCATTCCCATCCCAGTACTATCCCAAACTTTGCCTGCTCCCCTTCCTCAGGGCCAGACTCCACCCCTGGGGTCTGACAGTCCTCAGCTTCTTTAAGTAGAACCCCCTGTGTTGGGCTGGAAGGCCAGGGGTCTTTTCAGAATCTTCTTCTTAGGGGTAGAAAAGTAGAAAAAGTATTGGACTGGGGCTCCAGACACCTGGATTCTCATCCCTACTCTGCCATTAATTGTTGACTTGACTGACCTGAGCAAATACGTTCACATCTGCAGGCCTTAGTTCCTTCTCCCATAAAATCAAACCCAGTATGATCAGGGGTGGCAGAAATACTCTGTTGGAGCTGAGGATTCGGCTGGACCAGATCATGAAAAGCTAGCTTGATCCTGTTTCATGGCTAGAGAGTCCCTGGGCCCCTTGGGATTTGAGAACATAGGGAGGTCCTTCCCCCACTTTCCCCAGTTTCTCTTCTGGCTCCTTCCACACCAGAGCTGCTGCTCTGGGAGCCCATCGTCCTTGCTCACCTCAGCTGGAGACCCAAAGTCCAGACTTGGAGGAGGAAGGAATCTTGAGTCTAAAATACGTTTCCTAGGAGAGGGAGCAGACCAGTGCTAGAAAGATTTCACAGCAGCTATGGGGTGAAGTACAGACATAAAGTACATAAGTGCTGGCCTGTTGGGACAAATGAGAGAAATCCCAGAGTGTGGTGATGACAGCTCACTCTCAGCCATCGTACTCCTGGGAAAAAGGAAATTTGGGCTCCTATAAAATTCTCAGTTGTAGAACTAGAAAAAAATTTAGAAGACATCTTGTCCAGCATCTGCATTTTATCTATAAAATATAGAAAGCTGAAGCATAGAGATGTTAAATGTTTTGTCAAAAGTCCAAGGGCTGGTTAGCGGGCTTGGTCTGGTGATTTTTCTACTGAAGCACAGTGCCTCTAGGGGAAGTCCTTGGCCCAGATGGCTGCTACTCCCACTGGGGTATTGGCAGCATTAGCAGTTAACCAGTCAACCCAAGTTCCCGTGATCTAGGTTCTGCTTCAGCTGGAGGTTAGGGAAGGACAGAAGAAAATCCCTCTCCACCACTCTGCCAGGGCTAGGGGAATGTGCTAAGGGGAACTCCTCACCTGCAGGAAGTACCAGTAAAGTTTCCTACATGCTCACGGAGTGTGCTAGGCCAGTGACATGCCATCCTCAGAGCCAGCACTAGCATCCCAGAGACCTCAGGTTGTCATTCTGGTTTCCTCCGTCAGCCAAGACTGTCTCCTTTGGAGCCATTGGCAAGTCACCCTTGTCTGTGCTCCCCAGCAACAACAGCTGGGTGCATCTGTTACACTTGTGTTCCTGGTCTTTTTTTTTTTTTTTTTTTTTTTCACTTCCCCACCTCTCTTTTATCAGACAAATGACTTTGGGAGTTTGCAGCCAGGAAAGAGTTTGGCTCCATAGACCCATTTACCTTGGTAAGAATGTTTCACTCAAGGTCAGAGGACCTGGCTAGCCAAGCTAACACCACCCCAAATTAGAGTAGAGCCCCTTCTTGGCCCTACTGTAGACTCATAAAAAAGTCAGAGGCTCTAGAAATAGCACACTGCAGGATAAGAGGCCCAGCTTCTTTCTGGCACCAACTTACTGTGTGACCCTAAGCCAATGTATCTGTCTCTCTGTCCTTAATCTTTCTCATGTAAAAGAGAAACATTTTCTGCCTTGGAGAACTATTTAGAGATGAGTGAATCACTTTGGGGACTGTTTTCTTTCTTCAAGTCCTAGGGCTAGATGTAAGGATGAATCTTTCTGTGTCCTGGTCTCTCTGGAATGTTGCCCTTCCCAGGGAACAGTACTTTTCAGGTATTACTGAGTGTCATTCTCCCCCAAGCCCAGAGCTGCAGAGTTACATTCCACACAAGTATAGCTGGAGATAAAGGGTTGCTTCCCCAGATCAGGGGATATCTTTCTTGTCATCACCTCTTCAGGGACTGGCTACTGTGCTTTCTCTTTTGCACCATCCTAATCAAATTCCCCTCATCTGCTCAGGAAGCACCCATGGGTGGGATGGTCAGTTCACACCCTTTGCAGGCAGAGTGCATGTTCTGGCCAGCTACTGGGGTTGGCGTGTAGGGATGATGTTTGTATCTGTGCCTGGAACACATTAGGAATGTGACCAGTATTGCCTGGGCTCACACTCAATGGTGGTGGTGGTGGTGGTGGTGGTAGTGGTGGTGGTGGTGGCAGTGGCTACCTCTGCTACTGTTCTAGGAGCCTTGACTCTTGGGGCATTTGGAGTCTGATTCAGAAAGCTGCTGGTTCCTTTGGTTGTTCATGTTTCAAATCTCACTTCTCCTTTGGCCTGGGAGTTCTGATTTTCTTCCCAGAAATCATGTTGCTGGGTTACAGATTGTTGGGATCCCATGGCCTAGAGTAATTACTCCAAGATCCTAGAAGTTGTATTTAAATCTTTTAGTTAGGAAGTAGCTGCCTTTCCTCATCTCCCTCTGCTGGACAGCTCAGTACCATTGGAGTGGTACATGCCTTATCAGCCCTGGGCATATGTTGTCAGGAATATTATCAGTGCTGCCCACCTCCTTCCCTTCTGGTCCTATTTCCCACTCAGGGCAGGAGTTGGGTGGCTTTTGAGTCAGACAGAGCCCAGAAGCTCAGATCTCCAGCCCCTGTGTCTCAGCCCAGGCTTCCTTGGTGGCCATGCCTCAAGGCTCCCATGGCACCTTGCATATACTTCTATGGTCACATCCCTTACCTGTGCTGCAATTGTGTGTGCATTTATCTGTCTCCTCCTCTAGACTTCAGGCTCCTGAGGGTGGCACTGGCCTATTCACTTCTGAATTCCCAGTGCCCAGCTGTGTTTGGCAGAAACTGAGTACTTATTGAATATTTATAGAATGGCGAGTGAGAGAGCAAACCCCACAGAGCAGAAGCATAATACTCTTCCTCCCTCCCTCATGGACACTGGTCTGTCAAGATGCAGCACAACCTGGAGTCCTCAAGCATTCTTGGTGGTATGGCACCCAACTGTGTTCTCCTCTGAAATGGGTCTTGTGGCCTGGCACCTCTCTCTCTTAGCCAGGTGAGAAAAAGTGGCAGCCATCCCTTCCAGCATCTTCTCTGAGCCACACATAATTACTCTCTATAGCATCTGAACTTTTTCACTTCCACTGCAGCACTATGGACCCCCATTCAGATCCACCCTAGGCTGATCCAAGCCACTGGTGAGGCATCTTCCTCAAGAAATCCACTCTCCCATCCAGCAGCATTGTATGGGAGTCCCTAGAGCACTCAGAATCACCCCAAACCATCTGCAGCACCATCTTGTCACCTGACTCAGAAGCCACGAGGAAGTAACCAGGCATCAAGCCTGGCAAAAACCCCTTCAAGTAGCCACCTAAGCCCCCTGTCCTCCTTTACACTTCCAAATACACTAGGAGGCAAAGCTTACCCCTTCCACTTCCCCCTTACTTTCCCCATGCACTAGGCTAGCTTCAATAACTGAAGTAGCCAGATTCTTTTTATAAAAACCACAAAAAAATGCAAAATACTGAAAATGAAGAAGAGAACCATACCCTTTGCTATGCAGGTCACATGCATGCCTTCCTAACTCTCCTAGCAGCTCTGTTTGCCTTGTACCAAGTAGAAAATCATAAACTTCAAGTGGTCTTTAAAAAGAAGAAAAGAAAACACAGAGTGCCTCTCAGAGTTTGGGTATCAGGCTGTGCGTTGGACCGGTCACTCCAGGGCCGTGGGTTTGAATGTTTATATTAATATTACTGTGAGCTCTTGGGGACTTCCCTTCCTCATTCATAACCTTAGAAGACCAAAACCAGCCATGGCCTGAGGAAGATGCCAAAGGCTTGGCCCCAGCATTGGCGAGGAAAGAGTCTTGTGGCCTCCTCCACTCCAGCGGGACGGTATCATCCGATCCAGAGGGAGAGAGCTGAGAGCCAGCTACGCACGGACAGTTGCCACCTCAGAAATCCAGAAACAGGAGTGCCGGGGTGACCACAGAAGGACCAGCATGTGCAGATCCTGGGCAGAGAGAGAGAGCACCCTGCTTTGGGTCTAGCAGGCTGTGATTTCTTTGACTTCATCCAGAAATAAGGATGGAAAGGACTGAGCAACCAGAGGTGAAGGCCCCTCCCTCCCCACTTCCCTCTGAGTAGGGACAGGGTCTGATTCCCACACAGGAAACCGCTCTACCCTCAACAGTCCCCCACCCTCATCTTCAAAACAAGAGGGAAAGAGATTCTGAGGAGGAGGAGGGGACTCTGAGCCGGTTCCCCTGCTTCTTGCAGACTGGACTTTGGAAGACAGACAAGACCAGGGCTTTCCCTCAGAGGCTGCTCAGGCTGGCATGCCCTGTATGCCGTGCTGAGTCTTCCCTTTTCAGGGTGCTGTTCCAGTGAATTCCCTCTGAGCTATCTGCTGGGGCTGCCACCACCCTGGCACCTCCTGGCCCTATCTTCCTTCCCTTCTTGAGCCTCACCCCATTTGGAGATTACCAGCTGCTCTCCGAGAGAACTGCAGGCAGCTGTTTCTTCCTATCTCCCGTGATGGCTGAGATGAATGCACAGGACGCTGGGGTTGCTGTGAGGCAGAGACAGGAAGGCAGCCATGTGGCCGAGGTCATAAGGCTTTGGGGACATCTGGACCTAGGTTCCAGTCCCACTTCAGCTGCTCACTAACTGAGTGAACTGTGTAAAGTTCACTGTGTAAAGTTGCTTGAATTCTGTGAACATCAGTTCTATGAAATGGAGATACTGATGCCCTCCTGGGGTTGTGGTTAGAATTAAATGAGATAGCATATATCAAGCGTTTAGTCCAATACCTACACCTTAGCACTCAACAAAAGGTAGCTACTACTATTGTCGTTGGAAATAGCTCCTAGAGTTCACCTGTTGGGGGTGGATTTGGAGAGCTAGGCTGACCACTCCTCCAGGGAGGAGGAAAGAGAGAGGCATGCAGATGGGGATTGAGTCTAGGTATAGGCTTGGCATGGTGGCTAATGCCTATAGTCCCAGCACTTTGGGAGTCCAAGGTAGGAGGAGTTCAAGTTTAGGTAAGGGCCAGCCTTTGCTGAACCTCATTTGATCACATTCCCACCATTAACCAGAGGGAGATGATACCTAATGGCATCTTTATATTTTCTAGTTTATGGAGAAATTTCATGTATATCCAAGGATCAGAGCCCCACTGTTGTCTCTGAGGGCCTTCCCTAGGTCCACTCCTCAGGGCTTGTCATACTACCTTGGTTTTAAGGTCCAGTGGAAATGGACTCTAGGACGCAATTTGCCTGTAATTAATGACATTTAGGTTTGAGAGCCAGGAGAACAACCCTTGTTCAGGACCTTAGCATGGGACCCTGCAACCTTTCCTCTCTTAGTGCTGATGGCCTTGAAGCAGTGTCCTAGGGGCTAAAATAATGGTTTTTCCTCACAAACATCAAATCATGGCTATCTTTTCCCAATTTGTAAGAAAAAATTAAGCTAATGGAGAGCATTTTCTCCATCTTTTGTTTTCTCCCATGAACACTAGTACCTGCAGCAGCTGCTAATCTGTCAGCAAATGCTAGCAAAAGGCAAAGGGAAGAGGACCACAAGCAAATGAATATTATGGAAAACTAAGAAACAATTTATTTAGAGTATTGCCTGTATTCCTTTATGAGACTCAGAGACATACGTCTAACAGCTGCAGTTCTTTTAGTAAAATTTTTTCTTATTTCTATGATAGAAATTAATATGTTGTGCTTCTTCACATGATACACTGAGAAGGATATAATAATATCTTTGTAATATTTCTGTCAAAAACGTATAATCTAAATCCAATGGTAAGGAAACAACTAGATAAATCCAAATTGAAGGACACTGTGCAAAACTGTTGACTGGGACTTACCATAAATGTCAGTGTCCAAAAAAATATCTAATTGGAACCCTCATATATTGCTAGTGAGAAAGTAAAATGGTGCAGCCACTGTGGGAAACAGTTTGGCAGCTCCTTAAAAAATTAAACATGGAGTTATCATATGACCCAGCATTTCTACTCCTAGGTAAATGGAAAACAGGTATTCAAACAAAAACTTGTACACAGATGTTCATAGCAGCACTATTCACAATAGCCAAAAGATGGAAACAACTCAAATGTCCAGCAGTGAATGAATGGATAAACCAATTGTGTTACATTTACACAATAGAATATTATTCAGCTATAAAAAGAAATGAAGTTGTGACACATGTTACAACGTGGATGAACCTTGCAAACATTATGCTAGGCAAAAGAAGACAGACACAAAGTGCCACATATTGTGTGATTCCATTTATAGGAAATGTCCAGAATAGGCAAATTCATAGAGACAGAAAGCAGATTTGTGGTTACCAGGAGCTGGGGGAAGGTGAAGAGGTGGAGGAAATGGAGAATGACTGTTTAATGGGGACAGAGTTTCCATTTGGGGTGACGAAGAGCTCTGGAACCTGAGCGTAGTGATGGTTGCACAGCAATTTGAATGTACTGAAGGTTATTTAACTGTATACTTTAAAATGGTAAAATTTAAAAATACCATGTTTAAATTGGTAAATTTTATGTTATGTGTATTTTACCACAGATTTTAAAATCCAGGGTTTTGAAAG
This sequence comes from Cheirogaleus major, assembly GCA_963574435.1. Lineage (NCBI taxonomy): Eukaryota > Metazoa > Chordata > Mammalia > Primates > Cheirogaleidae > Cheirogaleus > Cheirogaleus major. Next base: position 12,192 of record CAUYPO010096530.1, read on the forward strand.
ACCAAAAACAAAGGAGGAAAACTAAAGAGAAAAGAACAAAAGCCAAGAGAGTGTTCCAGGCTACAGGAGATTGAATCACTAAATGCATGATCCTTGATCGGATCCTGAATCAGAAAAATAAATAAATAAATAAAACAGTTACAGAGGACATTATGGAGATAATTGGAGAAAGTTAGGGACTATAGATTAGGTAACAGTAATAGTATATTAAAGTTTTAAAAAAAGAATTTAATAAGTCAGAATCTGTAGTGTATACCAACAGAGCACTGTGGCTTCCAGTGCTCTGTCATTTGAACAATTTAAAGATACACTGCTTAAGGTTTGGTGTGATTGAGGGGAAGTCACCCTGACTAAACTTTGTATGCAAGTGAACTCCAGTTTAAGAAAATCTGATATTTATAAATGTAGATTTAAGGCTGGGCTCAGTGGCTTATGCCTGTAACCTAGCACTCTAGAAGGCTGAGGCTAGAGGATCACTTGAGAATGGGAGTTCCAGACCAGCCTGAGCAAGAACAAGATCCCTGTCTCTACCAAAAATAGAAAAACTAGCTGGGCATGGTGGCACATGCCTGTGGTCCCAGCTACTTGGGAGGCTAAGGTAAGAGGGTCATTCGAGCCCAGGAGTTTGAGGTTGCAATGAGCTCACTGTACTCTAGCCTGGGCATCAAAGTGAGACCCTGTCTCAAAAAAAAAAAAAAGAAAAAAGAAAAAAAAGTTTACAACAAAAAATTGGGTGGGTTTTTTTTAAAAATACACTTTATTTTTTTAGAACAGTTTTAACTTCACAGAAAAATCGAAAAGATAATACAGAGATGGACATGTTTCAAAAAACTAAAAATAGGCCAGACACGGTAGCTCATTCCTGTAACCCTAGCACTTTGGGAGACCAAAGCAAGAGGATCACTTGAGTCCAGGAGTTCAAAACCACCCTGAGCAACATAGACACTGTGCCTGGCATATTTCCTTAGTTTTTACTTAATGTTCTTTTTCTGTTGCAGGATCCCATCCAGGATACTACATTACATTTAGTTGTCATGTCGTCTTAGGCTCCTGTTGGCTGTGACAGTTTCTCAGACTTTCCTTGTTTTTGATGGCCTTGACAGTTTTAATGAGTGCTGGGCAGGCATTTTGTACAATGTCCCTTTACTGAAACTTGCCTGATGTTTTTCTCATGGTTATACTGGAGTTGTAAGTTTTTTGGGGGAAGACCACAGAGGTAACTTGCCATTTTCATTGCATCTTATCACATCATACCAATGATTCATCAACTTCATCAGTGTTGATATTGACTTTGATCACCTGGCTTGAGGTAGCATTTGTCAGGTTTCTCCATGGTATAGTTAGTCTTCTGTCTCCCCCAACCCCACCCTTTTCCATACTATGCTCTTTGGGAAGTCACTATGTGCAGTCTACACTTTAGTAGCAAGGAGTTATGCTTTATCTCATTGAGGGTGGAATATCTGCATAAATCATTTAGAATTCTACTGCATGGAAGATTTGTCTTTTTCCCCCATTTATTTATTCAATAAGTCATTTATTTATATCATCATGGACTCACATGTATGTATTTTATACTTTGGGTAATAATTCAATACTTTTTTATTTATATTGATGCTCAAATTGTTCCACTGGCCTTGGCCAATTGGGCACTCTTTCAGTTGGCTCCTGTGTCTGTTTGGCATACTCACACTGATGTGGGTATTGAAGTAGGGGGTTTGTTTTTGTTTTTGAGCATTTCCTTAATTTCTGGCACTATAAGATGCTCCAGGTTCATTTTATATATATCCTGCCCCAGTCCTAGAATCAGCCATTTCTCCAAGGAGCCCAGGGGATAGCTATTTTTATTAAAAGGTGATTACTCTCCTTACATAAGGATAAAAGTACTGGTGCGTGCAAATTATTTTATATAATTTGATTGACAACTTATCAGGAACATACATTTTGTTAAAAGCTAGACTGAGCCATTTTAAAAATTGTATATAGCTTTTGAAAGTTTCCAACCAGGCTTCATTCTAGCCAGAATGTGAAAAGCTATCCTAAGAAAAGAAGTATCTTTACCTACATCCTCATTGTGAACGGAGGTCATTGGTGATATTATGGGATGTGATAAGGATTTTGCAGCAAAAACTGATATAGTAGAACGAGTACCAGAATGAGTTCGAAAAATTGGATTTAGTCCAGATATTGCCACTGCACCCATATGCATGTGGTCAAGTATCACTTCCACTCTTTCAGCCTCATGTATAAAGAGAGGTGAGTGGCCAAACCCATTTTTAAAGTTCTATTAACCTCTAAAATGTGATGCTGGCTGGGCATGGTGACTCACACCTGTAATCCTAGCACTTTGGGAGGCTGAGGAGGGAGGATAGCTTGAGCCCAGGAGTTCAAGACCAGCCTGAGCAACATAGCAAGATCCTGTCTCTACAAAAAATAGAAAAATTAGCTGAACGTGGTTGTGCACACCTGTTGTCCCAGCTACTCGGGAGGCTGAGGCAGGAGGATTGCTTGAGGCAAGGAGTTTGAGACCAGCCTGAGCAACATAGTGAGACCTCATCTCTACAAAAAATAGAAAAATGAGCCAGGTATAGTGGTGCATGCCTGTAGTCCCAGCTACTCAGGAGGCTCGCTTGAGTAGTTTGCTTGAGCCCAGGAGTTTGAGGCTACAGTGAGATATAATCACACCACTTTGCTGCAGGCTGGACAACAGAATGAGAACTTGTCTCTAAATAAATAAATAAAAATAAAATGTGATGCTATTAACAGCAGCATCACTAACTTTGGAAAGGCAGTAGCCTTGAGGAATCCAGGATGGGAAGTGGGAGCAGGAATGGCAGTATGCAAGGTCCAGCTGTGAAGTGCAGAATTTGAGAGCTCGAGGGAAAAGACATCATTAATGATCATATTAAATATTAAAAGTAATATTAAAGTCTTAATCTTGATTTTAATGTAGCCTGCATCTGCTGCTCTAACTCCCTGGCTGATTGTGCCATAGGCTTATAGGTTTTCAGACTTGGCTGCACATTGGAATCACCTGGAACTCATTCAGAAATACTGTTCTCTACATCCCAGTGCCAAAGATCCACTTGATTTGGAGTACAGCTTAGGCATTAGGAGTTTTTTAAGTCTCTCCCCCAACTCCTAAACCCCCAGGCGATTCTAATGGCAGCCAAGGTTGAGAACCACTGTTTTCAGCTATAAATGCTATTGTCCATCCACCATGTAACACATAGTTTATAGGTCCTCAGGGTACCATGTACACAGCAGCTGATGAATTGGATTTGGACAGTGTGTTAGTTTCCTATTGGTGCTGTAAGAAATTACCACAAACTTACTGGCTTAAAACAACACAAATTATTTTTTTTATATTTGTGAAGGCCAGAAGTCCAAAACAGGTCTCTTGGGCTAAAATCAAGATCTCAGCAGTGCTGCATTCCTTCCGAAGCCTCTAGGGACAAATCATCTCCTTGCCTGCCCTAGCTTTTAGAGGCTGCCAGGATTCTTTGATTCATGGCACCACATCATTCCAACCTCTACTTCCATTGTCATATCTCCTTTGACTCTGACTGTTTTGCCTCCTTCTTATAAGGTCTTTTGGGTCCTCAGGGATAATCTCTCCATCTCAAAATCCTTAATCACATTTGCAAAGTCCCTTTGGCCCTGTAAGGTAACATATTCACAGGCTCCAGGAATTAGGACGTAGACATCTTTGGGGGGACATTATTCTATCTACCACAGATAGAGACAGAGCAACTGCCGTAATTACAACATAAATAGAATTGAGCTACACTGCGATATGCAGCATCTCTTTACTTTGCCTCTCTTGTTTTAGCTGCATTAGGATTTAGTCAGAGACCATCTTTGTGGAAAGTTACACACCCTAGTGAAAAGTTAACATGTGAATAAACAGTGAGGAGCCTGGGAGCAACAGAAATAAGGAGCAGACACATCATTTTAAATGATTTGGTAAAATGATATTCAGAACCATAATTGGCACTGGTGAGTTTTAAAGGGCAGAGATGCTCACTCACTCTGGCAGAGGGCTGGCTTCCAGGCCTGGGGGATGACTGGCATCTCTACCGTGTGGTTTCCCTGCCTCCCCCATGTTCTCTGGGCCTGGTCGTGCTGTGGGACCAGAAGGCAGCTGGCACCTCCAGCCCCACAGGCAGCTCTGCTAGCAGCTCCCTTTCTCCTGGACAGAGTATGAGGGCTGGTGGATAATGCATTAGGTCTTGAGTTAGAGGCAGGCTCAAATGATGGGGCTGAAGAGAGGGGGCTGAGGAGGGTCCTGAAAGACTTGGTTTTAGATGAGGGTTTGCCATTTACTGCTGAATGCATCTGCCCTCCCCTGCCAGATGGCAGAGGACCTTCATAAAGGAAACCTATAAGGAAAAATGTCATTCTCCTGAGGCACTAGTCTGACCCTATTGCCTGTTCTAGAAGCCCAGGTCCCTTCTCCCACCAAAGCCCCAAAGTGGCTCTTTCCAGCTGGCTTCTCTCTTGCAGGACAGTGGAGTCTAGCCAGCCACTTCCTTCCCCACTGAGTTGGTCAAGTCCCTGCTGCTGAGAACTCTCTCCTGCCAGAGCTTGGCCCCATCTATTGCCATGGCAACAGCCAGCTGCTGCTTAGCACCAGCCTGGAGGCTGGGCACAAAGAAAGGGTAGCCAAGGGAGGCACACACTGGGCTGTCCTCACTCCCGGAGGCCTGGTGGGTACAGAAGGCTTCTTTGGGGACTCCTGGTAGTCTCTGATGGGTTTGTTCTCTCAGGGAGAAGCCACAAAATTTGGAAGATCTAAACTCCTCTTATTACTCCACACTGGAATCAGAGTTTATAAAGATAAAGGTTCCTTTGCCACGGCAGCTCCAGTATTTAGGCACACTCTTTCACATTAGAGTACACTTTCTTGTACTTGACACCATCTTGACCTCCAAGAAGGTTAAAGAGCTGGAAGTGTGCATCTGCCCAGGCCTGCTCTAGCTGTAAGAGCTGCCCTTTGATGTAGATGGATTAGAATTCAAAACCTCACCATTTCTTTTTTACCCTGGGGAACTATTAGGACCCCTAACTATTAGGAATGATAGATAATATGTATTGTCAGGCATTGTGTTAAATGCTTTCCATGCATTATATTATTTGACTCTCACAGTAATCTTGTTAGATGTAGTTGTTTGTTCTTAATTCCCATCTTCAGATACAGAAACTGAGGCTCAGAAATTTGCCCCACATGAGCCTAAGTTTGACTCACTCTAAAGCCCATGTTCTTAATCACTGTTCTGTACTTGTATTGACTTAACTTCCTCATCTATAAGATTGGGAAAATATCCACCTTCCAAGATAATTGTGTTGTAAAGATTGAATAAAATGATTTGGTAAAAGTATCTCATGGAGCTAAAGCACTGTCAGATACTATCAGCAATATACCTGGGGAGGAGAAAGATTCTCACCTCTGGGTCCAGGGGAAGTCGTCTTTCTCCTACTCTCCTGGAAGGTTACTCATGGCATTCAGGGCTCTCTGGTTTCTAAAATCTCAGGGCCTGGCTTGTTCCCTGTCTCTACAGGTGATTTCCATGGTGTTGGTGGCCGTGGGAGTGTACGCACGGCTGATGAAACACGCAGGTGAGCATAGGTCTCCCACCACCTCCCCAGGACTCTGGCCATGCCCTTTCTCCTCTGCCTCCTTCAGCCCTGGCCCTCTTGCATGCCTTCCTGCATAAGCCATGGTGCTCAAGAAGGCAGCCTCTTTGTAGCCAAATCTTAGTGGTCTACTTAGGTGTCAGACCACCCATGCCAGTCCACCTGGATTTCCCTGAGCCCCCATGAGTCTTCCATTTTAGGCTTAGGAAGTGTCCGAGAAAGAAGAGAGGCCTCTGGAAGCAGAGAGCAATCAAGGGCTTTAGCCCCTCCCTAGCTCTGTCCTGGAGGAACTCAACCTCCATTCCTATTACACTGCACAGTCTCCAGGAAACAGTCTGCAAAGCTGGTGAGCCTAATGCCATTCTAATTCTTTTCTGGAGCGAAAGTGGCCCCTCCTCTCTTAAGCCCAGGAATAAAGGCTCTTATATCGTTAGTTCCTCAAATTATATGCCACAACCCCATCTGGGTCCTTTTTCTCCCCGTGGGAGGTGGGTACTGCCTCCCTGTACTCTTCACCTGACCATACTGGAGATTCCCCCACCAAGGGAGGGAGAACAGTTTGGGGGCACCCTCCCACCCCATCCCCAGTGGGCACCAGGCTCAGACTACAGGATGGCTCCTCCCCCAGAAGCAGCCTTGGCCTGCCTGGCGGTGGATCCTGCCATCCTGCTGATCGTGGTGGGTGTCCTCATGTTCCTGCTCACCTTCTGTGGCTATATTGGATCCCTCCGTGAGAACATCTGTCTCCTGCAGACGGTGAGTGCTCAGGGGCCCCACCAGAAAGACCCCACCTGATGCCATTCCTGCAGCCTTTCAGTTTCCCCTGTCCCACCCTCTCCCAAGACCTGTCTGTAGAGCTCAGCCCCAGGCAATGATGTCCCAGAAGCAGCTGCCTTTCCCATGTAGGGGGTATCTGGGAAAAATGCCCAGTGACTGCCCCACTCTACCCATGGCCCTGAGAGGGGCAGCTGCCCGGAGTGTTAACAGGTGTCTCCTCTTCCTGCCTGCTCCCCACAGTTCTCCCTCTGCCTCACCATTGTGTTCCTGCTACAGCTGGCTGCTGGGATCCTGGGCTTCGTCTTCTCAGACAAGGTAACACTGGGAGCCCAGAGGCCTCCTCAGGTGTGACCCAGATGGAGGAAGGGAAAGTTCCTACCTGAGTTTAGCCTGGTTAATTAACCACAGAACCCCCTCCATTGAGAAACACCAGCCTGTAAAAGGTTCTTCTTAGGAATGAATGAATGAATGGCCTTTAAGGTCACCATATTTGAAGAGAATTTCAAGGCTGTAAGGTGTTTTCCTCTGACAGTCTGAGAGGCCAACAGGGAAGTAAATTCTATGAACACCAAGTTAAAATAATTTGCAAACTTTAATAGCAAATGACTAAGTAAAACTCAGTGATCAAGTGATCATAGACAACATGAGGAGCCTCTTATTTCTTTTAAAAATTGTTTATTGATATAAACATGGGGATGGAAGGGAGAAAAGAAAACAAGATTTTGAGCAGGGCTTACCATATCTGGAAATGGTCTGCTATTCAGTGACTGTCCTTTTCATTAAGAACCAGAATTCCTTTCCCAAATGGCAAGTGATTGCTGGGGGCAGAGTATAGGACTATGGAAGGAAACGTTGAGAAAAGTAGTGGAGCAGGAAGAAAGAGAGCATGGTAGAAAATTATGAAATTGAGAGCCATTGAGTTAATTCAGAATTTCCTAGTCCTTCTAGCTTAGTAAGGTCCTGAAAGGATACACATGTGTTTTGAGTATGCAGTTCTTTAATGTCCACTAGAGGTCAGTGCCTCAGCTTAGTAAGCCCCTTCTGCCAATTAAAAAAAACTTAGTTTCTCTACTTTGCATCAATCAGCAAGTATTTTGTGGTAATAGTCCTGGGGGTAGATAAACATTGGATTATCTTGAAATGTGGCTTAGAGAATCTCTGACAGCAGGTCCACCATTTTTTTTGCTCACTGGTACCTGAGGGCCCAGGGACATATGGGCTTTGGAACTAGCTATCATCCATTGTTAGGACTCGGTTTGGATTTCAAGTTTGACTCAGATGGAGAAGGATGATCCCTGTCTACTGTTATTTCTGCAGGAAGGAGCAACTTAGGGATTAGTCCTAGGTCCTGATTCCCCACCCATGTCTCTGGCAGGCTCGGGGGAAAGTGAGTGAGATCATCAACAATGCCATTGTGCACTACCGGGATGATTTGGATCTGCAGAACCTCATTGATTTTGGCCAGAAGGAGGTATGGCCTAATCGTGGTGGGGTCAGCTAGTGGTCTGGGGGGCTGTGGGTAAAAATGAACATCATCTCAAGAGATACCTCACCCTCTAGGCCTATGGGCCTCTTCATTACCTGCCAGGTAACGGATTCTGGGAAGGGGTTTGGCAAAAAAACATACATAGCAGAGTGCTTTAAAAGTACTTTTAAGGACACAGAACAGTATATATAGCAATCTACCATTTGTCTAAAAAAAAAAAAGAGAGAGAGGGAAAAAAGAATATATGTTCATATTTGCAAAAGAAATCTGGAAAGATATATAAGAAATTATTATTATAAGTGGTTACCTATAGGAGAATGGGGAACTGGACAGATTTTTTTAATATTACCTATTCAAAAGTTACAATTTTTAAATTTTTGGAAAATTTACATAACATAAAATTTACCATTTTAAAGTGTATAGATCTGTGGCATTAAGTACATTCACATTGTTGTACAACCATCACCACCATCCATCTCCAGAACTCTCATCTTCCCTAACTGAAACTCTGAACTCATTAGACATTAACTCTCTATTTTCCTCTCTCCCAGGCAACCACCATTCTGCCTTCTGTCTCTGTGAATTTGACTACTCTAACCACCTCATATGAGTGGAATCATACAGTACTTTGTCCTTTTGTGACTGGCTTATTTTACCTAGCAAGTCTTCAAGTTGCATTTATGTTTTAGCATATATCAGAATTTCCTTCCTTTTTAAGGTTGAATAATATCCCATCATACGTATATACCACATTTTGTTTATCCATTCATCCATTGATGGACACATAGGTTGCTTCTACCTTTTGGCTATTGTGAATAATGCTGCTACGAATCAAAAGTTAACTTTTAAATAAAAGTACTTTTGAGTTCATTGCTGAGTTCCCCTTTCCCTGGTACAACAGACACTTGACTTTGAGATCCAGTTTGCTTTCATGGAGTAATTATAGACTCACAGTGTTGAAGATTACCCTGCTGGGTTTTCTCTATCTTAAGACAAAGTTTTTCAGCACTGAGCCTTTGATTATTTCAACCAGTATTTTTGAACACCTCCTTTGCCAGACTCTATGCTGTGTAGGACTACAAAGCCCAGAAACTTCTCTGAAGAAGCTTATAGTTGAATGTGCAAAACAAAATACATAGACAACTGTAATACCAACAAGCACTTGGTGAGTTATAACAAGATACATAAAGTAATAGAAATTAAGGAGAGAAAATTTCTTCAGGTGAAAGCAACTAGGAAGCTTGAGCTCAAGTTTCAAGGTTCAAGGTTGTATTTAAACACAACCTGGAGTTACAAGGAGAAGCTTGCCATAGACTTGTGGCCACTCTGAGAATTCCCCTGGTCACCTCAGTGTGAGGGGTAGGTGATTCTTAACTTCTGGTGGGCTTTGTTGCAGTTCAGCTGCTGTGGAGGGATTTCCTACAAGGACTGGTCCCAGAACATGTACTTCAACTGCTCGGACGACAACCCCAGCCGTGAGCGCTGCTCTGTGCCTTACTCCTGTTGCTTGCCTGTCCCTGACCAGGTGAGCAAACATCCCACCTCATTTCTCCCTGGGCAGTGATGTGAGTTACTTTCCAATCAAGGCAGGTGATATTGGGGATCCCCATTCCCTAACTTTACCAACCAATTTTTTTTTTTTTTTTGAGACAGGATCTCACTCTCTTGCCTGGGCTAGAGTACCGTGGTGTCAGCCTAGCTCACAGCAACCTCAGACTCCTGGGCTCAAGTGATCCTCCTGTCTCAGCCTCCCAAGTAGCTGGGACTACAGGCACGTGCCACCGTGCCCGGCTAATTTTTTCTATTTTTAGTTGTTTGGCTAATTTCTTTCTATTTATAGAAGAGACGAGGTCTTGCTCTTGCTCACGCTGGTCTCTAACTCCTGAGCTCAAGCAATCCTCCCGCCTCGGCCTCCCAAAGTGCTAGGATTACAGGCATGAGCCACCGCGCCCAGCCTACCAACCAATTTTGTAGGACAGCTGTCAGGTGTTTTTCTTCACTCCAATATTATGGTTCTGTTAACCTTTCACTCCTGCAGCCTACATGGGGGATCAGAAGGGGCAGATCTAAAGCAAGGAGACCTGGATCCTGACCTGTCAGAGGAAGGGAAGTCTGTATTTAGTGATTTCCAGCCCAGCATCCTCCACATATATTCTCTAACAATTTAGGAGTTTAGGTAGGGTGGGAAGCCCATCCGCTAGGGCCCCAGACAAAAATTTATTGGAACGGGAATCCCACTTGGCTTTTCAACTCTCTCCGCAGGCAGTGATCAACACTATGTGTGGCCAAAATATGCAGGCCGTGGACTACTTGAAAGCTAGCAAAGTCATCTACACCAATGGCTGTATTGACAAGTTGGTCAACTGGATACACAGCAACCTATTCTTACTTGGTGGTGTGGCACTAGGCCTGGCCATCCCCCAGGTAACTTACCCTGTGAGACTTGTGGGTCCCACAAACTCTGCAAAGACTCCTTTGTTTTGGGGAGGGCACCTGGGGATCAGCTAGGGTGTCAAGTACTGACATTGCTGAGGGGTAGCAGAAGGGATAGTACTGACCGCACTGGGAAGACTGAGTCAGGAAAAACAAGGGCATCACTCATTGCTGGGGGCTCAATTCCTTCTTGCCTCTCCCAGCTGGTGGGAATCCTGCTATCCCAGATCCTCGTGAATCAGATCAAAGATCAGATCAAGCTACAGCTATACAACCAGCAGCACCAGGCTGACCCATGGTACTGAGAATCCATCCTGTACCTCCTCACCATGGCAACAAGCAAGCCTCACTGACCAACAGCAGCGGGTGCTGAGAACAGCACCAAGTGGAGATTTGGATTCCAGCCCCCCAATGACAGCCCAGTGGGAAGAAGCAAACTCCAGATGGGCAGAAGGCAGAGTGCACAGGTGGCTCCTGAAGTCTCAGAAGGATGTGCCTCCTCTTCCCCATCCTAGCCCTCAGCATTGTTTGAGTGTTATAACGTTAAGCATTTGGGTTTATGTTTTAATCCTCCTTTGGGCAGAGATGTTTGGGAAAAAGCAATTGCACAGAGTTATGGGGGTACTGCTGCTGCTTTTGCACCGAGGCACCACAACCAGCAGCTCCTACTTGGGCTGCGACTGAGCTTGGTGGACATAGTTAGATTCTAACTGTTGCCAGCAAGACCTGGAGAGTAGACACCAGCAGCCCTGCCTGGAGTCCAGTTGGCATGATACCAGCTCCAGAAAGGAAGGGAGTGGAGCAGGCAGTGAGGAGTGAGCTTGAGGGTCGGCTGGGGACAGCTGTATGTGTTAGGTAGGAGTGAAAGGGAATATGTTTACCCAATGCCTGCCCTGCCATCCTCCCAGGTAGTCAGAGTGAGCTACATCCTGCCCCTCCTTCATTTCCATGGAAACATGGCAGCAAGGGCAAGGGGTACAACAGCAGCCAAATCCATCCCCCTCCCCACCCTCTTGGAAAGAAGTTTGGAACCATAGTCCTTGCATTCTGCAGACAGAAGAGGGACTGAGCCATACATGCCCTTGAATTCCTCCCTGCCTGGCCCTCCCTCTCCAGCAAGTGGGGTTTTCTTTAACTTGGCGGTGTGCAGAGGAGTGGTAACACCCACTCAGTCCCCTGTCCCCGCCACTCTGCACCGGAGCTCAGTATTGCTACAGCGTAAGAAGCAGGAATCTTGCTGGGGTTGGGGGAGCCAGAAGTGGCAATAAAAGTTTGTTGACCTGGGCTAAACCAGACTCCATGAATTTTCCATTCTGGCAACTAGAAGGGGAGGGGTAGAAGGCCCTCGCCGGTGGGCCCTGCCTCCAGGAGGGCGCTGGAGACTCCCCTAAACGCCACAGTACCTCCCCACCTCCCCGGTGTGGCCTCCCCACATGATCCATCTCCCTCAACCGGATGCACTGCCACCCTCCCACAACCTCGCCCTCTGTGGTCTAAATTAGGTCGAAAGATTACCAGTTTTGATCTGGAAACTGCGTAATTTTATTCCAAACCCTGATGTTATTTTTCTTACAAATTAAGGTGGATTAAAATTAATTTGCCATGCAAAATTTAGGATGGGGGAGGGAAAGAAATGAGGAGGGAGAAGGCCATGTCGTCACCCCCAGTCTGGGCCGTCTATCCCACTTCTCCATCGCTTTCCGAAGGCGCTGGGTACCCGCAGCCCAGTCTGCTTTAGGGAGGACTCACAAAAGACTCCGAGCGGCGAGGGCGCGGGGCCGGGAGGCGGGGAGGCGGGGCGGGCCGCCCGGCTCCGTGGGTGGTCCCGGGCCCCCGGCCCGCCCCCTGCCCGAAAGGATCTGGGGGCTGCGTGAGCCTGCTGTCCGGTGAGTGTCCCGGGAGCCTCCTGGCCGCCCCCTGCTGTCGTGGGCTCAGGCTGGGGTCTCGGCCTGGCCGGGGAAAGCCTGAGAGACTCCACCAGGCTGGGGAGACAAAGAGTCGCGAGTTCGCTGCCCGCCCCCAGCGTCTCCTAAGCGAACCTTCTGCTCCTGCGAGGGCGCCTTTCCACCAGCCTCCTGGGGCCCCCGCCAATGTTTAGCTCCTAGCTAGTAACAGAACGAAAAGAAAAAATAAAATCATGTGGAATATAAAATAAAAAGTAAGGGCATTTTATTCTGGGAGAGGAGAGTAAAAAAGCGCGCTTTGGTAATGTGCCTTTCTTGATTAGTGCCAGAGACGTGCATTTTATACTTTTCCTTTTTTTAGTGACACGGACCCAGAAGTCAGTGTCTTGGGTTAGGTGTTGGGGTGATGCACTCTGCGGGTTCTGCAGCTTTGAGGCGCTCACCCGGCAGCGGGCTCCGTTTGGGGCCTCTTGGAGGAAGTAAGAGAGCAGGAACGATGGTCCTCAGAACCAGGATTCAAATCTCAATTGGTTTAAACTCCAAACTACACTTTTACCACGGTCTCTATGCTGTCTCTTTCTATCTAGCCTTCTGGGCCTAGACTAAGGCTTTAAAACGCTTTGAGCAAATATTCAGAAACTTACAGTGCAGTTGGGTGTTCCTGGCTAGATTCCAGATTATCACTGTCTCTGGGTCTCAGTCTCTCTCTAGCTGTTTTCCTCTTTGGCCTAATGCTGAGGGAGAAAATGCTCCAGTTTTTAAAAGGTTTCTCATTGTTATTTCATGTTTCAATTGAACTTGCTCCTTGAATTTCTACCTACCGTGTTTCCCTGAAAATGGGACCTACCCATAACATAAGCCCTAGCAGGATTTCTAAGCATTTGCACAATATAAGCCCTACCCGGAAAATAAGACCTAGTGATGCACATGGCTACCCAGAGTATCTGCACAACCCATGCATTTCGTCACAGAGCGGTAAAGAAGATGAGCAGCCCTTCTCATCTGCCCCATCATGACAGCTACTATCCCAGAGGTTACCAGAAAAGTGCAGGCAGCCCCACCAGCAAGGTCGGCTCCCCCTGTCAGGTCTGGGCCATCCTGTGCGTGCTGCAAGCTGAGTCTTTGAGGGGAAAATAACACATCCCCTGAAAATAAGCCCTAGGGTGTCTTCTTGAGGAAAAATAAATATAAGACCCTGTCTTATTTTCGGGGAAACACGGTATTTCTATTAATAGTAACCTTAGTCCCAATCATGTGGGATTAACACCAGTACTTCAGAACAGCTAATCAAATCTAGGTGCCAAAGTGGTTCAATGGAAGGAGTTTCTTGGGGACAGCAGAAATCAGGCTGAGTGGGCAGGGGTGGAGGGAAGAGACCTATAGGATATTGAAAACCTGGCTGGGTGGCAGGGCCAGAAAGACACCATGAGGGTCTGTGGGCTTCAGTCCCTACAGTTAAACAGGGTCTTGTGCGCAGGAGAGCAAATTTTGTAGAATGTTCAATGAAATTCTGATTCCTTCTCTATTATTTTTCTATTGCTACTGTCACAAATTACCACAAATGTAGTGGCCTAAAACTACACAGATTTGTTATTTTACCAGTCTGGAAGTCAGAAATCCAAAATAGGTCTCACTGAACTAAAATCAAGGTGTGAGCAGGGCTCTATTCCTTCTGGGGCTCTAAAGGAGAATTTGTTTTTCCAGCTTCCGGAGGCCACTTGCATTCCTTGACATAGTCCCTTTCTCCATTTTCAAAGCACAGCACTCCGATTTCTGTCTTCACATCTCCTCTTTCTCTGACTGTCCTGCCACTCTCATATAGGACCCTCGGGATCATATTGGGCCCACCCAGATTATGCAGGATGCTCTTCCCCTTTTAAGATCCTTAATTTAACCACATCTACAAAGTCCCTTTTACTATGTAAGGAAAGATATGCATGGCTTCTGGGGGTTAGGACATTGACATTTTTGGGGTGGCCTTACTTAACCTATCACATCCCCCTTTCTAGCCTCATGCATGGCTTCCGGTGGAGGACATGTGGAAAGGAGCTAATGTTGGAGACCGGCAAGAGTTGGAGGAAGGTGTTCTTTGGCCTTCATTTGATAATTACCTAACATCTATTGAGTGCTTACTGTGTGCCAGGCACATATTTATTATGAAGTTTAATATGCAGCCTTTGCTATTTTCTGACTTATCCTCATCCTGAAGACTAGATATGTTAAGAGGGCCAGGGGCCGCTTTCAAAAAGGGGAGCAGCACAACTTCTTCCATCGGAAGAATCCCTTGATCCATTACTCTTAAAAGATCAGGAACATTTTATAAATATCCTCACCCCCAGAAAATAAGAATAATTAGATAATCCTATCATCATAGATAAAGCATTTAGAGGAGGGAATAAAGTAAGTGGTAACTACAATCTAGGACTCAGGTTGGAAATTAAGCCTCCAGAGTCCTCTCCCTACCGTGCCAGGAACTTGATAAATCAATCAGATGAATAGAATAGCATAGAGATTCCAGAAATATTTTCAAGCATCAGTGCTCACTGTCTAATAAACAAGAAGCAACACAGTGATGGGAGGGGAAAATCACTAATAAATGTTATTAGACAAATGGATTACAGTATGAAAAATAAGTAACAGATTCCTATCTCACATCATATACTACAATACACTGCGAAAGCTAAAAGAGCTAAATATTTTAAAGCAAACAATAACAACAAGAAAAGAAAATCAGAATATCATATTTTTCCTAGCTCTAGGGAGCTTGAGTGGACAGCTTTTCAGTGTATCTGCCCAATTCACAATGACTCTTTCTTCTTTGGGAATTAGTTCCCCACCCCCCAAGCCATAAGGGTGAGTTTGAAGAGCCCCATTTATACTTTGAGACCTGGTCCCATAGGCATAGCTGATTGGATCAGGCTTGGGCACTATATCAGTTTCCTAGGGCTACCATAACAAAGTACCACAAACTAGGTAGCTTAAAACAAGAGAAATTTATTGCTTCACAGTTTGGGAGGCCAGAAGTCTGAAATCGAAATCGAAATGTTACCAGGGCTCCCTCCCCTCTAGGGGAGGATCCTTCCTTGTCTTTTCCAGCTTCTGGTAGCTAGGCATTCCTTGGCTTGTGGCAGCATAAATGCAAACTCTACCTCTGTCTTCACATGGCCATCTTCCTTCTGTGTCTGTGTCCCAGTTTCCCTCTTCTTACATGGACAACAGTCATGTTGGATTAAGGGCCCACCCTACTACAGTACAACCTCATCTTAGCTAATTACATCTGCAACAACCTTATCTCCAAATATGGTCGCATTCTGGGGTACTTGGGGGTTAGGGCTTCAACATACTTTTTTGGAAGGACACAATTCAACCTATAGCAGGTACCTAACCCCAATTGTGCCAAGCAGAGTTCCTTCCCTGGGACTTTGGAATTGAGATTGAGATTCTAGTCACGCCTAGACTGATCTCATGAAGAAAGAGAAGGCAACGTGGAGCTGAGGCTCAGCCCTCCGGACTCCATGGACTAGCAGAGAATGTCTTTACAGAAGAAGGAGAATGAAGAGTGGAGGTGGGGTGGAGAGGCAGAGGTGAAAGGGGCAGAAGAAGGATCTTCCTGGGGGCAATTTCCTCTATGACCCCAGAATCTTTCTGCAGCTCTACTGCTTTCTTGCCTTGGGTTCCCCAGAACACCCTGTATACTCACAGTAAAACCTGCTTTATTTGTTTAAGGAAGCTCAACTTGGTTTCTCTTGCTTACAAACAAAGCTAATAGAAAAGCTAGAATCAGAGTAAGGTGCTGTATTAGTTTTCTATTGCTGCTGTAACAACTTACCACAAACTTAGTGCTTAAAACAACACAAATGTATTATTTTACAGTTCTGTAGGTCAGAAGTCTACTGTGGGTTTCACTGGGCTGAAATCAGCAGAGCTACATTTCTTTCTGGAGATTCCAGGGGGGACTCTGTTTCCTTGCCTTTTCCAGCTTCTTGAGACCTCCTGCATTCCTTGGTTGGTGGCCCCCTTCTTCCATCCTCAAAGTCAGCCATGGAAGGTCAGGTCCTTCTCACACCACCACCTCTCTGGTTCTCTGCAGCTAGGAAAGCTCTTCCATTTGTGTGATTAGATTAAGCCTATCTACATAATCCATCTCAAGGTTTTTAATCTTAATTTCATCCATTTGCAAAAACCCTTTTACCATGTGAGATAATACATTCACAGGTTCTGGGGATTAGGACATGGATATCTTTAAGGCCTCTTATTCTGCCAATCACAGATGCATAATAAGATATATTATGACCACTTGTAGTAAGATAGATGACCAAGAGTTTAATGGTCTTTCTTTGTACTGTTTCTTTTCTTACAAAATTGCTTCATTTCATTTAACAACTCAGTCTGAGCCCTTTTTGAGGAACATAGGGTCAACTCTGCCAGATTTGAGGAGCTTTATTTATCTGCCTTCTCATAGCTGGAGTTTTAGCTCTCCCAGAAAGACGTTAAATGAGGACTTATTCCCAAAAGTC
Source organism: Cheirogaleus major (assembly GCA_963574435.1). Classification (NCBI taxonomy): domain Eukaryota; kingdom Metazoa; phylum Chordata; class Mammalia; order Primates; family Cheirogaleidae; genus Cheirogaleus; species Cheirogaleus major. The sequence goes on from CAUYPO010096530.1 coordinate 28,943, forward strand.
TTCACTGGAGCCAGAGAGCAATGGACAAAATGGGACGAAATGTGTATTCCCCACTAAAGAATTGCATTTATTAAAATGTAATTACTGGGAAAGGCCATTTGAAAAAAAATTGAAGTCTTCTCTGAACTGAGAATCTGGGGTGGATACCTTGATAAAGGTGTTGTTTCTGGCAGAGGGTTATAAGGTCTAATTTATGTGTAGACACAATAAGCAAAATGTGAAGCGAGGTAAACTCATGCATTTCCTCAACAAATATAGTGTGCTAGGTGCCATTCTAGCACGAGGGAGAGAACATAACAAGTGCCTGCCCTTCTCAGTTTATATTCTACTAGAGGTGACAGATTTATACAAATATATGTTATATCTTATATATCACATACTATAAAATCAGGTAGAGATGTAGGCTATGAAGAAAAATAAAGCAAACTAAGAGGATAGAGAGTGTTGGGAGAGCTATTTTGGACAAGGAATTTTCTTTTTCTTCAGAGACAGGGTCTCACTATGTTTCTCAGGCTGGACTTGAACTCCTGGGCTCAAGCTATCCTCCCACCTCAGTCTTCTGAGTCACTGGACAACATGTGCACACCACAGTGCCTGGCTTGGATCAGGCATTTTTAAAAAATGCTTTAATTTTTTTGAGAAAAAATTATTTTGAAATAATTATATACTTATAGGAGGTTGCAAAGACATGTATTATTCAGATTTTACCAATTATACATGTACTTATTTACATATATGTGCATAGCTCTGTGTAATTTTATTGCATGTGTAGCCTTGTGTTATCACAACAATCAAGGTACTCAACTGTGTATGTGAATCATATCTCCATTAAATCTGTTACAAAAAAATACTCCATAGTGCCATGATCACAAGACACACTGCTGTTACCCCTTCTTAGCCACACCCATTCCTCCCCACCATCACTAACCCCTGGCAACCACTAATCTGTTCTTCATCTCTATAATTATGTTATTTCGTGAATGTTACTGAAATGGAATCTTGCAGTAGGTATCCTTTTGAGATTGGTTTTTTTCACTCAGCATAATTCCTTTGAGATCCATCCAAGTTGTTGCATGCATCAGTGGTTTGTTCCTTTTTATTTCTGAGTAGTATTCCATGGTATGGATGAACCACAGTTCATTTAACCACTCACCCATTAAAGGACATTTGGTTGGTTTCCAGTTTTGAGCTATTACAAATAAAACTGCCATGAACATTCACGTACAAGTTCCTGCGTGAAAATAAGTCTTCATTTCTCTTGGATAAATGCCCAGGAGTGTGATTACCGGGTCGTATGGTAAATATATGTGTGGTTTTATTCAGAAACTGACAAACTGTTTTCCAGAGTGGCTGTATCATTTTATGTTCCCCAGCACTATATAAGTGACTCAGTTTCTCTGCAGTCTTGCTAGCATTTGGTGTTAATCACTATTTTTTATTTTAGCCATTTTGATAAGTTGTGGTAATATTTCATTGTGGTTTAATTTGCATTTCTCTAATGGTTAATGATGTTAAATATCTTTTCATGTGTTTATTTGCCACATATATATTCTCTGGTGAAATGTCTGTGCATATCTTTTGTCCATTTTCTTTTCTTTTCTTTCTTTTTTTTTTTTATTTTGAGACAGAGTCTCACTCTGTCACCCAGGATAGAGTGCAATGTCGTCATCATAGCTCTCTGCAACCTCAAACTCCTGGGCTCAAGCGATCCTCCTGCCTCAGTCTCCTGAGTAGCTGGGACTACCGGCACTTGGCTAAGTTTTCTATTTTTAGTAAAGATGGGGTCTCTCTCTTGCTCAGGCTGGTCTCATACTCCCGAGCTCAAGCAATCCTCCCACCTGGGCCTCCCAGAGTGCTAGGATTACAAGCAATTTGCTCATTTTTTAATTGGATTGTTCTTTTTGTTAAATGCTGTTTTTAAAATTCTTTATGTATTCCATTCTGTGGAGACACTTTGTAAAAAAAAAAAAAAGAAGAAGAAGAAATATAAACAAAATTAAAAAGAATTAAAAAAAAGTTTTTAATTCTTTATGTATTCCAGATACAAGGCCTTTGTTGGACATGAATTGCAAATATTTTCTCCCAGCATATAATTTGCCTTTTCATTCTTTCAACGCAGAGCAGAAGTTTTTAATTCTGACTAGATCCCGGTTATCAATTTTTTCTCTTCTGGGTTGTGCTTTTTTAATTTATTCTAGAGAAAAATTCTCACTGTGTTGCCCAAGCTGGAGTGCTGTTCATAGACACTTCCGGCTGGAGTGGCTATTCACAGGCATGACCATAGTGCACTCCAGCCTTGAGCTTCTGGGCTCAAGCGATCCTCCCACTTCAGCCTCCCAAGCAGCTGGGACTACAGGTTCAAGCTGCTGCACCAGACTTTGGGTCATAATTTTGGTGTCAAGTCTAAGAACTCTTTGCCTAGTATAAGTTCTGAAGATTTTCTCCTATTTTTTTTTCCTAGAAGTTTTATAGTTTTACATTTACATTTAAGTACATGATTCATTTTGAGTTAATTTTTGTTTAAGGTATGAGGTTTAGGTGGTGTTTCATTTTTTTTGGCCCGTGGATATCTGATTGCTCCAGCACTATTTATAGAAAAAGTTCTCCCTCCATCATTGAACTGCTTTTGCTATTTCGTCAAAAGCCAATTGGCCATATTTGTGGGCATGTTTCCGGGTTCTCTATTCTGTTACATTGATCTGTGTGCCTACCCTTCCGCCAGAACCACACTGTCTTGATTACTAGTCGGCCTTAATATTAGGAAGTGAGTCTTCACACTTTTTCAAAAATCGTCTAGGGCACTTCACTTTCCATATAAATTTTAGAATAAGCTTGTCTATGTCTACAGAAAAATTTATTGAGATTTTGATAAGAATTGTATTAAACCTAGAGGTTTAGGGAATAAATTTAGGGAAAGTTGACATCTTTGCAATGTTGAATCCTCCAATCCAATCCATTCTGTATCCAGGAATACAGTATGTCTCTCCAAAAATTTAGGTTGTCTTTGATTTCTTTCATCAGCGTTGTATAATTTTCATCATATAGATCCTTTATATGTTTTGTTAGTTTCATACTTAAGTATTTAATTTTCTTTGGAGCAATTTGTTAGGAATGCCTTCTTGATGAAAGATATGTGAATGGGCCTGAGTGAAGTGAAAACGTAAGAGTAAGCACGAGTGCAAAGGTCCCGAGACAGGTGCGTGCTTGGCATGTGTAAGGACATACAACAAAAACTCTCTACCCATTAATCAGTAAAGAGAACAGCATGTTTGAGGTGGCATGACTAGAAAAAGGGACGGCAAATGAGATCCAGGTGGTTGCCAGTGGTTAGCATGGACTTGGTGAAGTCCTGATGAGAAGTTGGAATTTTACTTTGTGATGAGATGCCATCAGAGAATTTTGAGCACAAGAATGATATAACTGGACAGACTTCTGAAGGCAGACTTTAACACCTGGATGGAGAATAGGATGTAGGAGGGTAAGGGGAAATAGGAATCTCTGTTAGAAAGCTCTCATAGTGGCCCAGGTGACAGGTGATAGTAGCTCAGACGTGGGGTCAGCTGTGGAGGGGATGAGGAGTAGTTGGAGTCTAGACATATTTTGAAGGTATAGCTGTCAGGATTTGCTGACAACTGGGTGTGGGATATTATAGAAAGACAAGAGTCCAGGGGGATTCCAAGGTTCTTGGCCTGTGCAGCTGGGTGAAAGTTGGTGCCATTTACTGAGAAGAGGAGAAATACATTCTTTAGTATAAAAACAAAATTGTCAGCTGGTGCAGTGATACGTGCCTGTAATCCTAGTGACTGGGGAGGTTGAGGTGGGATGATCACTTGAGCCTAAGAGTTCAAGGTCAGCCTGGGCAACATAGTGAGACCCTGTCTCAAAACAAAACAAAACTGTCACTACCCAGAAAAAACCTGAAATGTAATATTAATATCATAGTGTGTGGTCACAGACTGGCATAGGGTAAGATTACCCTTTCCCAAACCAGCCACATTTCTACAATGCTGGCGACTAGTTGGACTTCCAGGAACCACTGAGATGGTACCATAAGAAGGATGTTGAAGATAGAAGAAGAGGAAAGTGAAAGTAGTTGTTAAGCCCTTAAGAACCAAGGTTTTTCATGTTACTTCATACTAATTCTCATTAGACTCCTTAAAGCTAAGTAGTAATACCCTTATTTTTTCTTTTTTCCATCATAGTAAAGTATACATAATACAGTATTTATCATTTTAACCATTAGTAACTTTACAATTCAGTGGCATTAAGTATATTCACAGTGTTGTATAACCATCACCACTGTCTATACCCCAGACTCTTTCACCATCCCCAACAAAAACTCCATACCCATTAAACAATGACTGCTTTTTCCCCAATTCCCCCCCATCCCCTGGAAACCTCTATTATTTTCTGTGTCTAAGAATTTGCGTGTTCTAGGTGCCTCACATAAGTAAAAAGATACAATATTTGTTCTTTTGTGTCTGGCTTATTTCACTAAACATAATGTTTTCCCAAGGTCCATCCATGTTATTCTGTATATCAAAATTTCATTCTGTTTTATAGCTTAACAATATTCCATTATATGTATACACCATGTTTTGTTTATCCATTCATCCATGGACACTTGGGTTATTTCTACCTTTGGCCTATTGTGAACAATGCTGCTATGAACATTGGTGTACAACTATCATTCAAGTCCCTGCTTTCAGTTCTTTCAGATCATATATACCTAGGAGTGTAATTGCTGGGTCATATGTTAGTTCTATTATATGTTTAGCTTTTTGAGAAACCACCAAACCATTTTCCATAGCACCTGCACCATTTTACATTCCTGGGAGTAAAGCATGAGTGTTCCAATTTCTCTATATTCTCACCAATACTTGTTATTTTCTTTGTGTGTGTGTGTGTTTGTTTTAATCACAGTCATCCCAATAGATGTGAAGTGGCATCTCATTGTGGTTTTTGATTTGCATTTCCCTAATGGCTAATGATGTTGAGAATTTTTTAATGTATTTATTGGCTATTCTTATATCTGCTTTGAAGAAGTGTCTATTCAAGTCTTTGCCCACTTTTTAATTGGATTGTTTTATTTTTATTGTCGCTGAGTTTTAGGAGTTCTTTTATTTTACCTGCTACCTATCTCAATTTTCCTCAAGGAATTCTTTATATATTCCAGATATTAGAATCTTATCAGATATTGTTTTACAAATATGTTCTCCCATTCTATAGGTTGCCTTTTTGCTTTATTGACAGTATCCTTTGATGTACAGAAGTTCTTAACTTTGATGTAGTCCAATTTATCTATCTTTTCTTTGTTGCCCATGCTTTTGGTATCATATCCATGAAATCCAATGTCATGCAGATTTTCCCCAATGTGTTCTTTTTTTTTTTTGGAGACAGAGTCCTGCTCATAGCTCACTATAACCTCAAACTCCTGGGCTCAAGCAATCCTCCTGCCTCAGCCTCCTGGGTAGCTGGGACTATAAGGCACTCGCCACCACACCTAGCTAATTTTTCTATTTTTTGTAGAGACAGAGTCTCGCTCTTGCTCAGGCTGGTCTCGAACTCCTGAGCTCAAGCAATTCTCCTGCCTTGGCCTCCCAGAGTGCTAGGATTACAGGCCTGAACCACCACACCTAGCCTTACCAATGTTTTCTTTTAAGAGTTTTAAATCTTAAATTTAGGTTTTTGATCCATTTTGAGTTAATTTTTGTATATTGTGTAAGGTAAGGGTCCAACTTCATTCTTTTGCATGTGTATATCCAGTTTTCCCAGCACCATTTGTTGAAAAGAATGTCCTTTCCCCATTGAATGGTCTTGGCACCCTTGTTGAAAACCAACTGGCCATATATGTGAAGGTTTATCCCTATATGTCTACCCTTATGCCAATACCATAGTGCAATGGCACACTCATAGCTCACTGTAAGCCTGAACTCCTGGGCTGAAGCGACCTTCCTGCCTCAACCTTCCAAAGTAGCTGGGACTACAAGCATGCACCACCACACCTGGCTAATTTTTAAGAATTTTTTGGAGAGACAGGGTCTTGCTATGTTGCAGAGACTGGTCTCAAACTCCTGACCTCAAGTGATCCTCCTGCCTGGGCCTCCCAAAGCATTGGATTATAAGACTGACCCATTTCACCTGGCCTCATAGTGTTTTAATTACTGTAGCTTTGTAGTACATTTTGAAATTGGGAAGTGTGAGTATTCCATTGTTTTTCTTTTTTAAATATTACTCTGGCTATTCTGGGCCTCTTGAAATTCCATATGAATTTGAGAATTGGCTTTTCCACTTCTGTAAAAGAGACTGTTGGAATTTAGGTAGAGATTGTGTTAAATCTGTAGATCAATTTGTATAGTATTGACTAACAATGTTAAGTCTTCCTATCCTCAAACATAGTCTAGCCTTCCATTTATTTAGGACTTCTTTAATTTTTTTCAGCAACATTTTGTAGTTTTCGGTTTACAAGTCTTTTACTTCCTTAGTTAGATTTATCCCTAAGTATTTAATTCTTTTAGATGCAATTGTAAATGGAATTGCTATCTTAATTTCCTTTTTGGATTATTCATAACTGGTATATAGAAACACAACTGATAATTTCCTCATTTTTGGAAAGGGAGAGATAGAGGCTCAGAATAAGTTGTTCAAGGTGCTTGGTAGTAAGGCCCAAGTCAGGGCTCTAACTCCAAATCTATTGTGGTGTCTCTCTGAGGGGGTTGCTTATCTGGCCCCTTTCCCATTTTGCTTTTTCCCTTTGACTCAATGCTCTTAATTACAAAATAGGAAACATTGGGGAAAAAAAGAACTGGAGTACTGCAACAATTACACTGCCAATTCTGGCCAGGGTAACAATGGAAACAGAAGGAGGCAACCAGGGTCTCAAGGATACCCATGGAATATCCCAGAGGTACTTTCATGTCAACCTTCTTTGAGTGAAGGGCCCAAAGGCAAATAACAAAGAGTCAACATTGAATGTGTGACCTCGAAATGCCAGAATATTTGATGAGAATGACTCAGAAATCAAGAAGCTACTTGTAGCAAATCAAGTACTAAATGCATTGTCAATAGGATAGCCGCTCATCCCTGACAAAAAGGACTGTGTTAGGACATGAAGCTGGGGCTAAGACCTTGAGGAACTGGGTGGGGGGTGGCCCAGGCTCAGGAGAGAAGCACTTCCCAGCCTGCCACGAGGTTAGAAATGGCAGTGTGTCAAGTGAGTTGCTCTGAGGCATCTCTAACAGACGTTGGCAGTCTTGATACGTCTGCAGGAGGAGATGGATGAGCCTTCTCTGAGACCCTGAATGCCATTCAGGAACCACCAAGAAATTCTCTCTTCCCCAGTCCCTACTCAGCACTTTCCTTATTCTCCCAAACCTGCTGTCTGACAGGATTCCTAAATCTCTTTCTACTTCCTTTTGTATCTGTGGAATAGCACGTTGGTGCAGCTGCCACTGATGGGAACCTGGCCCAGTAGCAGTAG
>CAUYPO010096532.1:0-12668 GCA_963574435.1 Cheirogaleus major
GAACATACATGTGCATAGGAACACACATCTCACACCCCCACGAACATACATGTGCATAGGAACACATATCTCACACCCCCACGAACATACATGTGCATAGGAACACATATCTCACTCCCCCATGAACATACATGTGCATAGGAACACACATCTCACACCCCCACGAACATACATGTGCACAGGAACACATATCTCACACCCCCACGAACATACATGTGCACAGGAACACATATCTCACACCCCCATGAACATACATGTGCACAGGAACACACATCTCACACCCCCATGAACATACATGTGCACAGGAACACATATCTCATACGTCGCCCAGGCACAGCACGTTTGCTGTTTCAGATGACTCTGCAAAGTACTCTGGATTTGAAAATGAATGGACAGGAAGGGATCAGAAGGGTGCAGGCCTCCTGGGTTTCCCATAGCTTCATCTGAGGAGAAAGCCTGAGGAATGTTTTCCAAGAGAACATTCTGGTTTCCCTGTACAGAAGGCAACCCCTTTTCTAGAAGTTAGGAGCAGAGTGGGAACAAAGAAATGGAGAAAATAACTTGCTCACATACCCCAGAGAGTGTGCCCAGCAGAACCCTCTCCAAGTCACATCTGGGTCTGCCCCACACCCAGGTCAGGAGCCCCATGGCAGCAGGACACCTGCTTCCGAGGCCTGGCACATGCCGCCCTCTGGGGTGAGAGAAACTGAGGGCATCTCTCCTTTAGAGATTACTGCGAAATGGGGAGAACACAGGGATAACCTGGCCAAGGCATGAAAAGTGCCAGAAACAAAATACGTACTAGGAAACTGGAATTTACATGGAAAAGTATGCACACGTCCATTGCCTTCAGAAAGAAAGGCTGGTTTTCCACCTGTCACCCGCCACTTCACTAACTCAGGCCCTAGAACCAAACCCAGAGACGCAGGAGGAAAACTCAGCATTCTGGCTGCAGAGGTGGCCTCAACAGTAGCAGCGGGAAGAAGGGGTGGGATCCAGACTTCCTCATCCAAGCTGCCTGGACAGGTGTGCAGCAGGGAAGGGGGCCCACATGTCAGAGGGTATGACCGTCACGCTGAGGCTGCATGAGCCGCTGACGATCCCCCAGCCAAGAGCAGCCATGAACACAGGGACCCTCACACTGCTGCCTCTCCTTCAGGAATCAGACATAATCTAAATTGCCTTATCATAACCCGGCCCTTACTCAGCATCTCCAATTTGGACAGGAATTAAGACAGGGCATGGAAGAGACTCATTAACAACCCAGATGTCCCAGAGAGCTTCAACATTGACGATCTGACAGTCCCGGGGAGCACAGGAGAGGTTGGGGGGCCTTCCAGGGAACTGGGTGCTGAGGGTCACCAGGCAGGGAAAAAACAGTGCCCCGAATGCTCCTACAGTCTCTTTTTAATTAGTTTCTCGAGTTTGCGGATGCGAGACGACTCCTGTTCCGGTGTTGGGGCCATCAGGGACAGTGAGCTGGAGCCTTCTGCCCCCGAGGGTGGGGCGGGGAGCCGCTGGCGCAGGAGCTCCAGCATGCTGCTCTGCTCACTGCGCTTCAGTCCCTGCGGGTGACAGAGAGGAGGGTGGTCACGGCCTGGGCCGGAGTGGCCGGGAAGGGAAAGTGCAGTGTATGGGTGTGCTGAGGGCCGGGGCTCTACAAATAGCACAATCACTCTGAGTGTAACAGGCTGAGGATTGACACCTTCTTCAGGAGAATGACCAGCCCTGGGTAGTACTCGGGGAGAACAGCGGAGGAAGGAAGAAAGGTAATAGGATATAGGATAGGAGAGAAGGAAGGGGTTGAGAGACAACAGGACAGGGAAGGATGGGGGGAAGGGAAAACCCCCGCTCTTCATGCCGCTCCCTGCATCCCACGCTCTGCAGGGCAGCAGGTCTCAGCGGCCCGGAGACCCTGTCAGAATCCTGAGTTCACACGCCCGGGACCATCCTCCTCAAAAGGGCTCCTGGATACCGGTCTGTGATGTGGAGCCAGGCATGTGCATTTTGAGCGAGCCTCCAGGAACCTATAACCCACCCCCAGTTTAGAACCACTGAGTGTGAGAAGGATGAGCAGGTGTGGACAAGACAAGACACTGGGCTAACCTTCATGTCCAGTATCTTCTGGAAGGTTTCTGTGTTGCAGTCCGTGAGGAGTTTGATGTAGTTGTCAACAAACACCACCAAGGGTTCATGAGGGGCCATCACTACCTGCCGAGGGAGGAGACGAGAGTAGGCCTCAAGGAGAAAGAACTCACAGCTGGGGGCAGGGTCACCTCTCCTCACTCCAGCCAAGCACCGAAAGGATTCTGCAAGAGTCCCTCAAGCAGCAGCAATCCTAAATTCAGAAATGTCCTGATGGCCTATTTTGTCTTCACATTCAATGAGAGCTATGTTTCCTGAATTGGCTGAATCATAAGTATCACCTGGATTTCTTGTTAAAGCACAGATACCTGTGTCCCTCCTCTAAAGATTCTAACTCAGTTGGCCTGGCTGGGGTCCCAGGTGATTTGTAAAATATTAGGACCAACCTATTGGGTACAATATACACTATTCTGGTGATGGATACACTGAAAGCCCTGACTTCAATTTATCCATGTAACAAAAAACACTTGTACCTCTTAAACCTACTGAAATAAAACTAAATATTAGGACCATTTGGGAAACACTATGTCAGAGGGTCTCCTGTTTGAGACATTTCATAGGTATGTGGTATCTGGTCCTTCTGTCTTGATATATCCTTATTCCTGAGACATGGAAAGCAGAAGGAACTGATATTAAGTGGATTTTCTCAAAACCAAACATCCCAAAGCTACCTATTTTGAAGACTTAAAAAATCCTGAGCTCCATTTAACTACATTTCTTTAAAGTATCAATTGATATACAGACAGAAGGAAATGAATGGCACTGCAGTCCTCAAATTCATTTCCATTTGGTTTTGTAATTCAGTATCTGATTTTCTTCCCCCAGGAGACTGATTTTGTTTTGAATTCCTGATGATGTACCAAAGAGTGGCAAGGGTAGTTCACTCAGGAATCCTCTGCGATAATTCCCAAACTGTATGCTCTCCTCCCCCACGAGCGAGCCAGGGAAGAAAAAGACTGGGCTGCTTCCGATGTCCTCAGGCCATAAACTAAGGTCTGTGCAGGGCCCTCACCTAGTCCCTCCTGCTGGAGCCTGAGGTCCCACGGCTACTTTCTACTCCGGCCATCATCTGAGTCATTCTGTTTGGGAAACAGACCTGAAGCGCCTGCAGGCCCTGGCCTTCTAAGACACATCACAACGGTACCATTTGTTCTCTGGCTGTCACCCCTCATCCAAATAGGCCCCTCGCTTCTCAACAAGCACAGGTGGAAATCAGATGCAGATGCTCAAGGCTTCAGACATTCATCACCCAAAGTACAATATTTTGTTAAATGAGGCTTTAAAAAACCCATTTGCTGATTAGATTCAGTTACTACAACATCTGTTCAGAGTTCATTGAAAGCTGCAGAGCACAGCGAGCCAAAAAGGCTCATGTGGAAGGAAGGAGTGGATGGCTGGGCCTGAAATCCCTGCTGAGAAGCAGAGGGACCCCTGACTTATCCACTGATTCACAGTGACAACTTCACCTAACTTCCAGTCTTGGCCAAGTCGTTTTACAAGATGATCCCATGACGACAAAAAATTCATTTGTCAGAAAAAACCCAATCCCCAAGTAACTGGCCACTGACTGTCCACAGTACCTGATGAGGCCAAAATTCAGTCCAGACAAAATGTGGACAATCCTTTGGGCCTTGTGGAGATAGCCACCCCCCCCCAACCCGCTCCATGCTTTCAAAACCAAAACTCCTTGGAACAAGTGATCAAATAAATAAGCAGCCCCTCTTATCAGAATCCCCGATAAAGATATGTCATCATTACCTTAAGGATCATCTCAGCCCGAGTCATGCCTTTCACAACGATCTTAGTGTAGCTGGCGGGTGCCTTCCTCACTACCTGGGAGCCGATGGAGGGGAGATCGAGCAGGACCATCTTCAGCGAGTGGGTGTCCAGCAGCAGCTGTGGCAGTGAAGCAGAGCATTACTGGCCACTTCATAGGGACCCAACACCTTGAATGACATTTTCCTGATTATACAAGTAATACATTCTCATTGCAGAAAATTTGGAAAATAAACAGAAATATAAGAGAAAAAAATTATTTATAATTCCCATTACCCAGGAAAAACATCAAGAAGCCACATTTTTGGTTTTTTTTTTTTTTTGAGACAGGGTCTCACTCTGTCACCCAAGCTGGAGAGCAATGGCGCCATCATCACAGCTCACTGCAACCTCAAACTCCTGGGCTCAAGCGATCCTCCCGCCTTGGCTTCACAAAGTGCTGGGATTACAGGCGTGTGAGCCACCATGCCCAGCCAAGAAACCACAGTTAAATGTGGTATAATTCCTGCCAGTCTGTCTGTGTGTGTGTGTATAAAAAACTAAGTCAGAATTGTATTTTACATATATGCAGTTTTATAACCTGGCTTCCCCACTTACTATATGAAGCTTTTGTATTCTATTTTTCTATCTTGGCAGTCTTAAAAAAAAAAATCATGATTGTTTTTCTTCCTTTCAGTCACTGCACTCCAGCCTGGGCAACAGAGTGAGACACCCATCTCAAAAAAAAAAAAAAAAAAAAAATCAAGATTTTTTAATGGCTGTACAGTACTCTATGGGGGAGGGTGTGTTTGTATAAACTTTAAGGTCTTTCCAAATGGAATGCACCCATTCACACATCCGCCAGCAGTGCAAACGGCACCCTCACCAGCACTGAAGACTGTCATGAAATCTTTCTTATTTGTTAGGCAAAAAAAATGGTAACTCATTACTGCTGTATTTTGAATTTCTCTGGATACTAGTGAGGAGGTAGGAGATTTAACCAAATTTAAACACTGTATCTTGGCTTCAATCCACCTTTTCCTGTTTGTTTGTTTTGGTTCTCTCGGATGCCAACTACCTAGAAGGATATCAACTTTCCTGATTGTCCGGAACGATGCTGTTGCATCACAGTTGGTGTTCATGAGGCCCTGCCCTGGAGGTTATTTATTGTTCCCATTTTACAGATGAGAAAACCAAAGTTCCAGAGGTTTAGTAACTACTAAACTCATCTCATGCGAGGGATGGGGTTAGCTGATGAGGTGGACAGGAAGCTGTAATTCCATTTTCTGCTTCCCAGGTAAATGCCCCTGGGCAGTTTGGGCTCAGAGCTCACACTGATTTCTGCTGACTCCTATTATTGCTGCTGTTCTTGGCAACCAGGTGGCATAGAAAACGAAGTCAGAATTATATTGTATCTATATGTAGTTTTATAACCTGGTTTTAAAGCCAGAAGGGTAACTCTGGCTGTTCAGGAGAATAGATTCACACTGCCAATAACCAGACAAGGCAGCGGTGGGGTGACAGTTCCTGCTGCCACTACTAAACTCTGATGATAATGATCAATCTTAAGTTTAGGACAAGGTCTGTGGCTCCTCTTGGGAAGCCTTGCGTAATTATATCAGGCAGGCAGGAATGGAATCCCATCCGGCCTACGACATTCCGCATCCTCCGATTTTCCGCTTACTTTGCTTTGGACAGGAGAATTAATGACTACAGATAAACTAATTAAGGAGAGACTATTCATGGTTATAGTGATTATAATTTTGAAAATGGTATAAAAATTGAGGGAAGACAACAACATTTTATTTGGACTAACTTAGATGGAAATGTTACTCTCAAGAAGTGGGAAGAAATGACACTCAGGATAGAGGCATTTTATGCAGTTATGTGGCTTAGTCAAAGGCCTAAACTATGCAGGTCATTCAACTGCACGCCAGCAAAATGCCAGGGCATTCTGGACCTTTCTAGATTTTCAGAGATGAAAATTCTTACTATCCCAGTGTGTGCATTTTAAAAAGGCTTACAGAGAAACGCACACAAGCATCCAGGGGCGAGAACGGCATAGACTGCCTGAAGCCCAAATGAAGACTGCAGTGTCAGCACTTCCCAGAGCCCCGCTGGAAAGGACTACTGCTTTCTCAGAGCGAACCCAGTACATGCTTCTAAAGAATAGGTATGCTCAGTTCCAGGTGGATTAAAATCCTAGATATAAAAAGAAAAACTTTAAAACTTTTAGAAGAAAATACAGAGGTTATTTTTGTTGCTTATGGGTGGGGAAGAATGTCAAACACGGGAGCAGTTGAAAAATCTACTACCCTAAAATAAAAGAAGTCTGTATCAGAAGACACAAGCAAAGTAAAAGACACAAATCAGGAGAGGATATGCACAATATTGACAAAGGAATGATATTCAGAACACACGAAGATTGCTATAGATCAATAAGAAAACCATCAACCATCCCAACAAGGACAACAGTGGGGCAAACAGAAAACTCAAATGCCCAAAAGGGATGTGAAATGATACTTAACCTTATTAGTAATTGGAAAATGCAAATTAAAACCACAAATATATGCCATTTCATACCCATCAAATAGACAAAGGTAAAAAGGTTGATAATCAAATGTTGGCATGGATATGGCACTGAAATTCACAATCTTGGTGAAAGTATAAATTAGTTTAAGCACTTTGAGGGAAATTCAGTAATATTTTCATATTTTCTTTCTTTTTTTTTTTGAGACAGAGTCTCACTCTGTTGGCCTGGGTAGAGTGCCATGGTATCATCACAGCTGATCGATACCTAAAACTCCTGGGCTCAAGCAATCCTCCTGCCTCAGCCTCTCGAGTAGCTGTAACTACAGGCACAAGCTACCACACTTGGCTAACTTTTTCTATTTTTGGTAGGGATGGGGTCTTGTTCTTGCTTAGGCTGGTCTCAAACTCCTGATCTCAAGGGATCCTCCCACCTTGACCTTCCAGAGTGCTAGGATTACAGACTTGAACTACCACGCCCAGCCTCAGTAATATTTTTTTACCTGAAGATGCATATAATCCATAACATAGCATTTATATTTACATCCTTTAGAGAAATTCTTGCCCATGTAAAAAAGAAAAATGTTTCCTGCATCCATCCACTGTTCGTAAAAGAAAAAGATTTGAAACAACTTAAATGCCCATCAACAGGAGAATGAATAAGCAAATGGTGGCATATTCATGCAATGGAATATAATAGTGAAGTTAAGACGAATGAATGCAAACAACATATATCAACATGGATAAATCTCAAAAAACATAAGATGGGCAAAAAAAGCAAGTGGGGAAATGAAATATATAATAGCATTTATATAAAGTTTAAAAATATGCAAAACAAAATCACATATCATTTGTAAATATATATGCATATAACATATTAAAACACATATGGGAATGATAAAAATCAAAATGAGAATAGTGTTTACCTTTGGGCAGAGAGGAAGGGGTGGGCAGGGTGGGGTCCATGGGGGGCTTCAGCAATAACTGTAATGATTTACTTTACATAAAAATGATCTAAAACAAATGTGGGGAGCATTACAAATTTTACTGAGCCAAGTGGTGAGCTGGTGTTCTTTATATTACTTTCTATACTTTTAATATTTTGGAAATTTATTTTTAAAGTATGCCATTTGAGGACTGGCAAGGATTCAGCTTTTGTCTTCCATGTAGCAAACTTTGAGAGCCTTGTCAAAATTAAAGCCATGTCTTAGCTAGGCAAAAAAAAAAAAAAAAACAATGAATATGTTTTAAAACATATGGGGATACTTCCTACTTTTTCTATATTTTCTACTTCCCAGAGATATATTATACGCATAAATAATTATATAGTCTTAAGTGACAGGAAGAGTTTTGAACGAACCAGATATAATTCTCTTTTGTTCCCCATATCCAGGGTGATATGACACTTTCATTCCTTGGCCAGTCACAGTAAAATTCTGTCTTTTACCAGACTGCTGAAGAGATGAAAACCTTGGTTTCAGGTTTTACATAAAGCAATGCAGCCAGAAAAGGCAGGAACTAGTCTGACAGATTTAGCATGTGTGTAATAAGTGAAGATAAAAAGTACCATTTATCATGAAAATCTGCTAGCTTTCACCTTTGAAAATAGCTAATGGTTCATCTCCTTTGGCATGAAGCATCGGTCAAGAGGTGGCCACTGCCAAATTTGTTTGCACCTCAGAGATCATTTTTAGGGTAGCGTGGGCTGGCTGATGGTGACAGGCTATTGTGCTGTAAGGGTGGCCAGCGTGCTGTGCTGTGGAATTTCATCATCCAGCAATAGAAACCACTGAGGGAGACACTTTACTTCTTAAAGAGCCTCCTACGATTCTTGGGGGACACCATGGCTTTGAGTAGCGATGACAATCTTGAGTAGATGAGATAAAGGCACACGCTCCTTGAAGGCAAGGAACCCTATATGTGCTGCCATATATGTGAACAAAGCCGTATAAAGTGAATCATTTTGCTCCAACCCATATAAAATTCTTCAATGATGTGATACAAAGAAGACAGTTCAAGATATCAAGGATGAATGGACCAAGGTCAGGGCATGTCTTTTTCCTTTCTTTTAAATTTAGGTATAATTTTCATACAGTGAGGTACACAAACACAAAGTATACAGCTGGATACACTTTTACATATGTACATATTTTACTGCCTAATTGAAGATACAGGACATTTCTGGCACCCCAGAAATGCTCTCTTCCAGTCAATGTTCTCCTTTCCTCCCCAACAAAGGTAACCACTCTTCTGCTATCACTGTAGGTTAGTTTGCTGCTCACAAACCTGTTATGAACATTCTTCTACATGTCTTTGGTGGTCATAAGCTCTCCTTTCTCTAGGGAGGAAGCTGCTCAGAGTAGAATCACTGGATCACGCAGTAGACATATGTCTGTCAAACAGTTTTCCAATATGGTTGTACCAAATGCCATTCCTACCAGCACATATAAAAGTTCCAGTTGCTCTACGTCCTCACCCACACTTGATGTCGTCACTTTTTAATTTCAGCTAGTCTGATATCATTGTGATTTTAGTTTACATTTCCATGCTTATTGGCTTTTCGGATAGCCTTTTTTTGAAGTGCCTGTTCATATCTTTTGCCATTTTTCTGTTGGTTGATCATCTTTTTCTAATAGCTTTGTTAGAAATTTTTAAAAATATGTATTTAGAATATGAATACTTTGTTAGTTATATATATTACAAATACTGTCTCCTACCTGTGGCTTACCTTTTAACTCTCTAAATGGTGTCTTTGGATGGAAAGAAGTTCTTAATTTTAAGTACTCCAAAAACTAATCTTTTATGATTAACACTTTCAATGTTTTATTTAAGGAATCTTTGCCTAACCCAAGGTCATAAAGATATTCTCTTATGTTATCTTCTAGAAGCTTTATTGTCTGATCCTTTACTTCTAGAGCCATAATCCATCTGGAATTCATCTTTTAAAATCGAGATATAATTGAAATACTATAAAATTTACTCTTTAAAAGTGTATATTTCAGTGGTTTTTTAATATATTCACAAGATTGTGAACGTGATGTTTCAGAACATTATCTAGTTCAGAACATTTCACCATCTGACAAAGAAATCCTGTACCCATCAGCAGTCACTTCCCATTTCCTCCTCCCCCTTAGCCTTTGCCGACGATGAATCTACTTTCTGTTTTATGGATCTGCCTGTTCTGGACATTTCACATAGATAGGATCACACAATATGTGGCCTTTTGTGTCTGGTTTCTTTCACTTAACATGTTTTCAAGGTTTATCCATGTTGTAGCATGAATATTTTATTCCTTCTAATGGCTGAATAATAGTCCATTGTGTATATATACCACATTTTGTTTATCCGTTCATGGTAGATGGAAATCTGATTTGTTTCTACTTTCTGGTTACTATGAATAGTGCTTCTATGAACATTTGTGTACAAGTTTTTGTGTGAACATATTTGTTTCAGTTCTTTTGGGTATATACACAGGAGCATGATCACTGGGTCACATGGCAACTCTGTTTTCCTTTCTGAGGAAGTGTCAACTGTTTTCCAAAATGGCTATGCCATTTTACATTCCCACCAGTGACATGTGAGGGTTCCAATTGCATGAAATCCTCACTGGAATTGATTTTGTATACGGTGTGTGGTGAAGGTCAAGAGTAACTTTTTTCCAGTATGGATATCTAATTACCCAGCACTACTGACTGAAAAGACTAGCCCTTCCAAACTCAATTATGCCACTTTTGTCATAAGTCAAGTGTCTATATGTGTGGGGGTCTATTTCTGAATTCAAGTCTGTTCTGTTGGCTCTTTGTCCCTGGTGCCAGTGACACACTGCCCTAGTTACAACAGCAATAAAATAAGTCTTGATATACCGAGGTTTAAGTCCTCCAACTGGGTTCTTTTCTTTAAGATTATTATAGCTGTTCTTGGTCTTCTGTATTTCCATCTAACTTTTAGAATCAGCTTATCAATTTATACACATACTCCCCTGCTGGGATTCTGATTGGGGTTCTACAGATTAACTTCAGAAGGATTTATATCTTTTGAGTCTTTTAAGCAATGAACATGAAAATACTGTCATTTTAAAGGCCTTCATTAATATGTCTTAATATTGTATAGTTTTCTGTATATAAGACTTGTATATTTTTTGATAGATTTATTCCTAGGTACTTAATGTTTCCTGATGCTACTGTAAATAATATCATTTAAAAATTTTCATTTTAAAATTATTGCTGGTATATACAAACATATTTTTAATACTGATCTTATATTCAGCAACCTTGCTAAATTTATATTTTAATAGTTTATCTATTATTTATATTTATTAATTTATTTATATTCATTATCTATATTTTATATTTATATTATTTTACATCTTAATAGTTTATCTATTAGATATTATCATTCACAATCACATTCTCTGTAAAAAGTGATAGTTTTGTTTCTTTCTTTCTAATCTTTATACCATTTGTTTCTTTTTAAAATATCTTATTTTTTGCCTTACTGTCCTGGCTAGGACTTCAAGGACAATGTGGGATTGAAATGGTGATAGCAAACATTCTTGCCTTATTCCTAATCTCAAGAGACAGAAAACCTTTCCATATTTGGCCATTAAGGATGATGTTTATTGTAATTTTTTTTTTTTTTTGAGACAGGGTCTGGCACCATTGCTCAGTCTGGAGTACAAGTCGTACGATCACAGCTCACTGCAGCCTCAAACTCCCAGGCTCAAGCGATCCTCCTGCCTCAGCCTCCCGAGTAGCCAGAACAACAGGCTCGTGCCACCATGCCTAGCTAATTAAAAAAAAAGTTCTGTATTTTTTTGTAGCGCTATGTTGCCCAGGCTGGTCTCAAACTCCTGGGCTCAAGCTGCCTTGGATTCCCACAGTGCTGGGATTACAGGTGTGAGCTACTGTGCCCGGCCCCAGTTTTTTTCATTAATTGATTCATTTACTTCACATGCTTGCTCAGTGCTGGTCAGTCCTCCCACGTCCAGGTCCTTGATGACCCTGCCAATGGCTGTCAACTCCTCTGGAGCACGGCTGTGCCTGTCTCCCAGCTGTGTGTGGCACAAAGGAGGACCCTTTTGACTGAGTGACAGGAGACGCTTGTAGCTCCCAGCAGGAAGGATGGCCTCACAGAAATCAACATGGGTTGCAGCCTAATGGGGCAGAGAAAACTGAGTGGCTGCATAGATAAGAGATTCGAAAAGCTCTTCAGAGAGAAAAAAGTCCCGTGCAAAAGGGGGAAAGCCCTATCTGGCAGAAGTGCACACACACGCACAAAGGAAGAAGAAAATTTAGCTTTTCTGAACATAAGTTCTGCAATAAGAAAATCTAGAAGGAAGCTAGTGTAATTTCAGAAGCAAGGAAGTTTTGTATCAATTCCCCAAATAAAATTTTATTTTAGATTAAACATGAATGGGCATGGGTGGGAGTGGAACACTATAATTTTTTCAAAAAAAATCTTGTTATTATGGGGAATGTCAAACATATATGCAGTAAACAGAATGGCACAACGAACCCTCACTTCCTAGCTTCAATAACCAAAAACATCCCATCATTCTCATCTCATCTATGCCTCTACTCTAGTGGCACTCAACGAGAGGTGACTTTTGCTTCCCACTCCCACTCCTGGGGACATCTGGCAATATCAAGAGACATTTTTGGCTGTTGTCATACCTGAGAGGGTGTCACTGGCATCTGGTGGGCAGAAGTATTGAATGCTGGTGGGGGGGGGGGGCAGAAAAGAAAAAAAAAGTAATGGATGCTGCTTAACATGCCCCCAGCAAAGGGTTCTCTGGCCCTAAATGCCAACAGTGCAGAGGATGAAGAATCCTGCTGTATTTCACTTCCTAACCCTCGAGCAATTTTTTGAGGTAAAATTTACATATATTGTAATGTACAACTCTTAACTGTGGAGTTTTCTTTTCTTTTCTTTTCTTTTTTGAGACAGAGTCTCACTCTATTGCCTGGGTTAGAGTGCTGTGGCGTCAGCCTAGCTCACAGCAACCTCAAACTCCTGGGCTCAAAGAATCCTCCTGCCTCAGCCTCCTGAGTAGCTGGGACTATAGGTGTGCGCCACAACACCTGGCTAATTTTTTTTATATTTTTAGTTGCCGGACCAAACTTCTTTCTATTGTTTAGTAGAGACAGGGTCTCACTCTTGCTCAGGCTGTTCTCGAACTCCTGAGCTCAAGCAATCCTCCCACCTTGGCCTCCCAGAGTGCTAGGATTACAGGCGTAAGC
>CAUYPO010096535.1:0-19276 GCA_963574435.1 Cheirogaleus major
AAGAATGGAAAAACAAGCACCACATGTACTCACCAGCAAATTGGTATTAACGGATCAACACCTAAGTGGACATATAGGAATAACATTTGTCGGGTGTCGGGCAAGTGGGAGGGGGGAGGAGGGGATGGGTATATACAAACACAATGAGTGAGATGTGCAATGTTTGGGGGATGGTCATGATTGAAGCTCCGACTCAAGAGGGGAGGGAGACATGGGCATTATACGTAACTGTAATATTTGTACCCCCATAATATGCTGAAATAAAAATATATATCTGAAAAAAAATATACAGGAAACATTGTCAAATATGAAATCTTTAACTTTCTTCGGATTATATTTGTATAAACATGCTACTAATGTTACAACATTGTATGAGAGTCCTAAAATTCTGATATGTCTTAGTGTATGTTTTCAGTAGTAATTATGATTATTATGTTAAATTGTTGTATGTCACAAAAATGATCAACTTTTTTTGTCAATTGTCTCTTTACCTATGGGTATTCTAAGACTTTTATCATCCATAGATAATTATTATTTTACTTTGATTTTTCTCAAAAAAAAAAAAAGAAAAGATACATTCGCTTACAATGAGCACTAGATTTTAGTTACCATTAATAACAATACTACCCACATTTTATATTAAAATAGGCTAGGTTTAACCATTTTACCAAAATTCAGGCTTAGAAAAGTCTCCGCTGTCTGCCTCAGCTCCGTCTCTGTAAACCCGGGATGACACCTGCAGCCTCCCGAGCCGCAGGGAGAACAAAATAAGTCACCAACGCAGAGCACAGGCACAGCTGCCACCAAGAAGGTGCTCAGCTAAAGGCCACAATGATAATGTGCCTGAGGTCTTAGCACCAATTACAGAAAAAGTCAGATCCAGGACCCTGGATTCTAGAACTGTCTGTACTCTGCACAACATTCACTGTACCCCACCCTTTTTAGGAACTTGATTCATGAATTCAAACACAGCCAGGCCCAGACAGACAAACACCCTGTCCTTTCCCCTCTCTCAGCCCCAGCTCCTGGGCACTGACCACCCCCACTCTGCTACCCCTCCTTCCCCTACCCTGCCTGGGGAGGGGCCAAGGGAGGGCAGTTTCCTGGCTTCTGGCTGGCTCCCAGGCCACAGACGGGACTCCTAAGAGTTGGTTGAATTATTTCATGAATGAGCAACTACCCCAGCTGATTACTATGGAGGTTCGGTTTTGATTTTAATTTCTGTGTCTCATAGTTAGTATTGTTGGTGAGAAACAAAAGCCTCCTTCATAGATTAAAACACCAACAGATCTTCTAGGGCTAAGTACATACTGATTCATGAACACAAGATGAGCTTCGTTTATAATAGTAAAAATCACTGTATGAACAACAAGAGGCTGAATGTATAGACTGGAGATAAAAATTAATTTCATACATTATAAAAGTAGGTCACATTGAAGTAATAGTAGAGCAAAAGATTTTAACTGGGAAGATGTTCATAGCAAATTGGTTACAAAGTTATGCACTCAGGGGTCCCTTTGAGTAGAAAAAGATACACCCCAAATCCTTACCAGTCTGGCAGAGAGTAATATTGATGTTTTTACTTTTCATCGATCTGTATTTTCTACGATGAACAAACATTCACACTTCCATAAGAAAATAGCTTTCTTTAAATAAAGTTAAGGAAAATAAAATTCTCCCCACCATCATTTGCTGGACGCCCCAGGCTCTCCAGGGGCCTGTCAGGGGAGGGGACTTGGAACCCAACAGTAGTCCAAAGGCCAGCCCCATCTCTGCGGTCCACATTTGAAGTGTGGCCTTGACCAAGAAGCCAAGGGACAGCCATGTCCGTGGCTTTACTTCCGTCCAGACCCGGGGCACCCGGAGTCTCCCGCCCATCACACTGCAGGGGCATTGTCATCTGGCCCAGAAGATGGCACCCTCCCGGCATCACTCCAATCCCCTGTGACGCAGTGGGGTCAGGTGTCACCTGACTCACCTGCAGAGTCCTGGGAGAAGGCTGAGGGGTTGGGCGTTGAGACCAGCAATAGGGGCAAAGCCTTTCTATACACCAGACGCCTGATCTCTTGTGGCGGTGTGGTGAGCTATGGACTCCCCAGAAGAATGTCTTTAAAGGCACAAAATAAAACTCCTGGGGTTCTAAAGGCAATCCATGACACCGAAACACACACAGTATTATCCGAGCAGCGCTGACGTTTCTGACGTAAGACGACGTAGGTCACTTCGACACGTTAAATAGCGAGAGCCAGCAGCGAGTTGGCAAAGGGGCATTGTGAGGTAGTGATGAGCACAAACAAGATTTCTAGAAATCCTCGACACAGTGTGGCGCTGGCTGGGGTTTCCGGCACGACCGCGTGGCCGGCTCTGACAGCGTCTCTGTGCGGTGCTTGCCCACCGTGGACAGAGACGCTAAGTTCGTTTAGAGGTTAGAGTTCAACAAAAAAGAAGATGCGATTCGTCCCCATCCAAGTTCAAGGACATTGAATTCGCTCACCCAGGAGGGGAGGGAGAGGCCAGTGTCCCTCCTCACCGCCTCTTCCCGCCTCGTGTCCCCACACAGCCTTGCATTCCTCCGTGACCTGGCTAGACGCACACGCACGGGCCAGGAGGAGACTCCCAGCCAGCTACGGGATGCCGGGCTGCAGGGACGCACCTTCGTGTCACATCACCTATAAAATGTCACCATGAGACAGTGGTGGCTGAACCGTAGCCCGGTGCAGTCAGCGTCTTTCGCAGAGATTTCCCCTGTCTGTGCCCCAACAGCCAGCTCAGATGAGGTGACACAGACCTTCTGTGCCATGCGGGGGCCCGGCAGGGGCAGCTGCTACCCTCTCCTCCCCACGCCGGCCACGGTGGCCACAAACGAGCAGCCCACCTTCCCGGTAACCCGAGAGAAAGCTCGGGCGCTGTCCAGGGAGGAAGAAACTGCCCATATGTGGAAGGAAGGACGCCTCTCCACTCCCGTGTGGCACAGCCCAGGTGTGGAAAGTGGGCAGCGTCTGCTCCGGAAGTCCAGTTTCCCTGGGAGGGAGGGGCCCGTCCTGGGGATGAGGCCGTGGGAAGGGGCAGCCCATCTTGGGGGGAGCTGGGGTGACGGAAATGGCAGGGCGCCGGCCTTGAACTAAACTGGGTGAGCAAAGCCACAACTTCGTTCGAAGTCGCGTACGAGGCCCGCCACTCGTAAGTGAACTTCTCACAGCTTCTCTTTGAAGTTCGTGGGTCACTTCCATCCCCGGGCCCCAGCTCTTGTGCAGAGGAACGGTTTGTCAGGGAGTCGTCTTCAAACACAGAGCAAAAGGCAAACCCTACCCCCGAGAAACTGAAGATGACTCCTTATTTCCTCATTTCATTCTTAAAAAAAAAAAAAACATCTCCACGTCTCCTGCTGAGCACTGTTCCTATTTTAGAAGGCTGGTTGGGGACAAGTCACATTTCTCGAAGCAGTATCTGTTCTTTTCTTGAATAGAATTGTTTTGCTTGCTTGTTTCACTTCCTCTTTGGGGATACCAGGGAACATGAGGTCCCCTTTCCTGGTATCAGAAGTACGTCAGTTGGAGTATGAGTAAAAGAAAAGTGAAGGGTAGGAGACTGGCGTGGCTGGTTGACCAATTGTATCTGCAGTGGGATTTGGGAAACTCTGCCTCACCATTGTTTGCTTTTGCATCATTTTCCAACGTGTCCCCAGAATGAGAATGAGTCTCTCGAGAGGCGTCCGTGTGCCTGGCATTGGGGACAGAGGAGCCAAGAGGACAGGGGTCTTTGGTGGCTTCACGGCCTGGAGACACGCACAGGCTCATCCTCAGGCCGTGGGAAGAGGAGGCACAGTCTCCCGTCAGTGGCGGGGCGAGGGTCCAAGGCCACACCAGCCTGATAAGCCTCACAGCCTCGCCGTGGCCCAGCCGTGCGCAGCGGCGGGCGGAGGAGAGAGCGCCGCACAGCTGTCCCAGCCCCTCGCTCTCCCTGCCCCCACGGGGATGTGGAACCTCCCCAAGGCTTTGGGTGCCAGCGATGAACTCAGCCTGTGAAGAGGACCACATCCGGTCTAGTAGTTTATAAAATCTCAACACAATTCCAAAATAGATTTAGCATAAAAACTCGATGCCACCAGACGTAAATGACATAGATTTCTTCCCCGTCCCAGGGCGTGCCAACAGAAGCACAGCAAGGGCCACCGACATGGCCGCAGTGCGGGCAGAGGCGAGAGTCACTTCCCAGGGAGCTCTGCGTGACGGACTCCCGCGCCCCGTCGCCACGCGGCCTGCGAGGCTCGAGGTTTCACACAGAACCACAAATGACCCTTCAAGGTCAGTCACCTTCTTTTTCCAGAATGACGCCAAGCTCTAATCCTCCCTCACCAAGGCCTTGTAATTGGGCCTTAGAATCTGTCCCCTTTGGACATTGTCCCAAGCCCCCTTGCTCTCCTCGGTGGAAGAGGCACATTTCATATCAACTATTCCCAAAAGCCGGGGACCCCCTGCTTTGACCACCGGAGCTTCCCTGGCAGGTGACCTTCCACCGTGGGTCCTCCTTGGCATCCATCTGAAAAGGCCGACGGTGCACGCACTCGGGACGCGGGACTCTTGCCCGTGCAGCCAAGGGCAGA
Organism: Cheirogaleus major; assembly: GCA_963574435.1. Taxonomy (NCBI): domain Eukaryota; kingdom Metazoa; phylum Chordata; class Mammalia; order Primates; family Cheirogaleidae; genus Cheirogaleus; species Cheirogaleus major. The sequence goes on from CAUYPO010096535.1 coordinate 4,604, forward strand.
GTGGGGGACAGCAAGGAGGCCGAGTGAAGACCCGGCAGCCAGGCAGCCCCGCCCCTTCCTGGGTGCCCTGAGCACGGTGGGCAATCGCTCCCGCTTCCTCTCTGGGCTGTTAAGATTAAAGGAGATCACAGACTAAAGCACAGGCCACTCTTTCTGGCCCAAGGCAGGACTCAGTCACCGTCAGTTGCCCCCAAAGCTGAGCACTAGCATCAGCCCAGGGCCTGGTCACTGCGTGAGAACCGAGAGCCCCGCCAGACGGGTGAGCGTGCCATTGCAGGGTCCTGCTTTCCTGGAAGAGCCACTCTGAGAGCTCTTGGCCAGATCCGAGGCTGTTGACATCTGAGCCAACTGCGAAGACGTAACCGCAGGCCTTGGTTGCCAGAGAAGCCACTGTCTTTCCCATGCAGCAGAACCACACACGAGTCCCCTTGGAGTATGTCTAGATCCTTCAAAATCTTACTCTGTGCAGAGGCTGCCAACAAAACCGTGCCCCCGCGCACACTGCGGAGTGGACTTCAGAGGAGAGGTGACGTGATGCACGGACCACCGGCTGGGGAGCCACAGCGGATAAAATGAGAGGTTCAGGAGACGCATGGTGGAAAGTGCCCACGGGGAAATTGGGACATTGAATATTTAAATTGCAAAGGATTCCAAGCCCAGATAAATACCATGAGCTAATATCAGCCAAGGAAAGTATGATTCGCTCAGTGAAAATAGGCGAATAGTTCACATCAATGCTCATAAACGGGCCTTTTTAAGAATTTCTCCCCAAGAAAGAAACTTGGGGGATGATTCTCTGGGTGGCCCGCAAAGTCAGGAGAAGTGGCTGACTGAAGTCTCCGGGCCCCTCTCCACGCCTCCAGCAAGCAGACTGTCCTGGGGGTCCAGGGAGGCCCCGCAGCAGAGCCCACCCGGGTCTCGGGAGCTGGGCCACCTGCCGAGTCTGATGTGACAGCTGAAACTCCCAGATATTTCGTTTTTGGTGCAGCCTTCACCTACTGTGTTTTGAAAGTGAACTTTTGGTTTTGGTTTCTCAAACTCTGCAAGAGGATCCCACCCCGAAACCCATTGGTTCCTCCAGGTGACACGTGTCGGACACCTGTCGTCTGTACTTGTTTGAACCAGGGAGAGGAAGGGGGAGGAAGGCCCTGATGCCTCTGGAAGCCGGGCAGGCCCAGGACGCCAGGCAGGGGGCGGGGGCGGGGGAGCACAGACCAAGGGCTCCCCAGTGCTCTCAGAGGAGGAGGGGGCTGCGCTCGGCGCCCAGAGAGCGAGCTGTGGTGTGCAGCTGTGCCAGTGGGTGCGGACGCTCCGCCGGCTGAGCGAGGCCGTGGGGTTGCCAGCCGGACCGCACAGCGCAGACAACGAAGAGGCGGCTCTAGAGACGGGGGTGTCCAGAAAACCCCTGGGGCCTCGTTAGCTGGAACATGGGAACGATGTGGGCAGACAGTGGAGCAGGGGACCCTGCAGACGGGGGGCCGATCTGGGGGCTGTATGTGCCGGGCCAAGGGGCAAGGCCCACCTGGGTGACAGTGGGAGCCCCTGAGCTCTTGGAGTATGTTTACCGGCCATGGGGCTGAGCCCACCCTCCCCGGGGAAGCCCTGGGCTGTGAAAGGGAATTTTGGAAAAGTCAGGTCAAGTCTTGGCCCTGAGGAGGCGGTGCAGGTCCTCCCCTCCCTGGAGCGGGTAGGAAAGGGAGCCCTGCCTCCTTTCCCCACGAGGACTCAGGGCTGTGTTAGACGCCAGGACAGTTAAAGCCCTTCTCCTGCTGCTGCTGTCAGCCCTCTCTCCCCCTCGTTCTCTCCCGTTCTCTCCCTGCCCGACCCCCCTCCTGCTTGCTCTCCGCTGACCCTGCGCCCTCCTTCCTCCCCTGCACCGCCTCCCCGCGCTCTGCCCCGCCGGTGCCACTTCCTCTGCCCCTGTCTCTCAACTCAAAGTTCCTGGGGTCAGTGTATTCCTCCAGCACGGCGCCGCGGAATCCTGCCGCCTTGGCCAGCCGCGTGTGCTTTTGCAGAAGGTGACCTTTGGCAAAAAACAATTTGTTCCTTTTCCTGCGGCCTTAACACCACATTAGGGAAGCGAGAAACACAGCTGGGCAGTGAAGTGGAAGTGGACGTGGAGGGGACTCAGACAAGACTCCCAGGGCCCAAATGGTAAGCGGCAGGCACGACTGAGCCACGTTCCGTTCCAGCGACGGTGGCCTGCGCCTGCTGTGGAGCCGGGAGATACGTCCCCCCTGGAGATGGTCTCCCCAGCCCAGTCACACATGACCAGTGTTGGAAGAGTCGCTATCAGACCTTCGCAGCAAAGCAGACACGGCGCCCCCCAGCGATGCTCTTCCTGCACTGAGTCAGGGGGGGGTCTCGCACAGGCAGAGGCTGCTGGTGTGGTTTTCTCCAGCGGGGAACTGCAGGTCAGGGTCAGCTCTGCCAAGCGCTGATGAAAGAATCGCCATCGTTGAAAAACAGAACCGATCAAAAGCTGCCTTTTGCCCGCGGTGCCAGAACTCCTCCCTCTAATGAGGGCTCCTGCCACCACAGCGTCTCATCTGCATCTGTTTCTCATCAGAGGCAGAAGTGTCAGCCCGTTTCCACCGGGGCCGGGGCCAGCTGGTCACTGCGCCTGGGATCAGAGCTGTCAGGGACACCTGGCAGTCTCTCCTCCTCCTAATTACGGCGTCCGTGCTGACCAGGTCGGGCCGGCCCCGGCATCCCGGGGTGCACGCCTAATAGAGCTCCGTCTGGAGACCTTCCACCGTCACCTGCCTACACCAGGGCACGGGAATTAGAGTGTGTCTGACATTGTGCTGCCACCCGAAAAGTCGGGTCACATTGAAAAGTCCCCTGCGCCTTGATTTGCGAAGTGACGATGACCCTCAGGCCAAAACCTGTCTCCATCTGAAAGCTGCAGGGAGATCAAAAGAGGCGGAGTGACAGGCTGGGCTTCCCCTTTAATCCGGGGACGAAATCGAGAGCTTCTCGGCGCAGCGTGGCGGGAACCTTCTCAGCCCCGATCTGGCGTGTCTGCTGCACAAAGCCGACTCTCAATCGAGTCGTGGTATCCTCGCGCCACTTCCCCCACCTCAGGTTCTCGGAAATCGGCAAATGCTTGTGCGTGGAGGGGACCAGAGTCACTGATTAGAGGCCAGCGCGGCACATGCTAGCCCCAGAGTGGCCCTGGGCTCCCAGCCGCAGGCCCCGCTAATGACTCCTGCTGTAAACCGACCCAGCGGCACATAGCAAGGCATTGTGTGTCGGTCACCCCTAGGAAAAGGACGGGGTCAAAAGTCATCCCAAGAGGAAATCTGGCCCCTGCAGCTGAAGACGCCCATCTCTGTCTCCAGGAAACTCACATCTAACAACTCAGATATTAGTGACGTGACCCCTGAGTGCTGCTTAACCTCTGAACTTATCAAACGACACCAGCAAACACTCAGAGCCATTTATTCCCAGGTTACCTGGGGGTGGCTAACAGAGAAAAAGCAAGAGAAGGAATAGAAGGATCTTGGTGGACATTTTATGGACATATTCAGTTGTTTTTAGCATCTTCACAGCCCTCTGCTCAAGACTGTCATTATGGTCACAGATGGCTTTGCCTTTCGCTGTTCAACAAATAAAAGGGCTCTTTTTTTAATCTCTTTTAAGCTTCATCTCAGTTATCTTAGGGGAAAACATCTCTATTTCATTGACCTGCTCTTTTAAAGTAGATTAATTGACCACGACAAAGTTTTCAACGTTAGACTCAGCATCCACAGAACACAAAATCCTAACCACAGCCAATGCTGGCTCTCTGAAAAAGAGCCTGATGTTCCCAGAGGCTCCCAGGATTTGCCAACACATGTTTTTCTTTCATAGGGAAGGGAAGCAACAGTCTACCTCCTGCAAAGAACTGTTTTCCTCAGGAACCCGGGGATTCACAGGCCCCTCGATGCACCCATAGCAAGGAAGTGCCCTGTCTCTCAGTGTGTAGGATAATTTGGAATTCATACATTACCTATAGCACCTACCAAGAGCCAAGCTTTCCCTCATCCGTTCCTTCATTCATTGATGCCTCCAGCAATATTTGAGGGCTTATTCTTTGCCAAGCATGGTGCTAAGTGTTCTGAATACAGTGGTGACCACAACAAAGTCCCTGCCCTCCTGGTGACGGAGACCAAATCACATTTAAATACACATGTACTATCACATCAGGTAGCAGAGAAAAATAACGCCATAGAAGGAGAAAGAGAGAGAGCCACGGACAGGGTGCTGAGGGTTCTTCGGGTGGTCAGAGAAAACGTCTCTGAGGAGGTGACATTTGAACAGACACCTGAATAAAGTGAGGGAAGAAGCCAAATAAAAATCTTGGGAAGAATTTTCTAGACAGAGGCAACTGCAGTGCAGACTTCAGAATAAGCTTGTGGGTGTTCAAGAAACATTCAATCAAGAACGCTAGAGTGAAAAAATAAGGTAGAGGCTGGTGGTAAGTGGGATTGGAAAGATAGAGCCAGGTCATGTAGTCTTTATTGCCTGTTGTTAGGCATTCAGGTTCGATTTTTGTTTTTTCAAGTTTTTCCCTTTGTCTTTGGTGGTCTGCTTTTACTGTGATACTCCTAGATGTGACTTTTTTCATACTTGTCTGGCTTGGGGTTCAGAGTCCTTCTGAAATGTGTGGTTTGACGTCTGTCACCTGTTTTGGGAGTTTTTCAGTCATTATCCCTTCAAATATTACTTCTGTCTCAATTTCTGCTTTCTCTCTTTCTGGAACTTCAAATATTTGCCTGTTAGACCTTTACACTGTGTCCTTATGTCTCTGGCTCTTTTCTGCTTTCTTCTCTCTGTTCTTCCTAATTTTCTCTTCATCTGTGTCTAATCTGTATTAAGCCTTGGAGTCTTAGTTAGGTATTATATTTTTTCATTTCTAAAATTTTCTTTTGATTCTCTTTTATACTTTCTAGTTCTCTGCCCAAATCCCCAACTTATGTTTATTTCCTTAACTATATTAAGCATAATTATTTTAAATACACTATTCTGAGTCCCTGTTGTTTTGTTTTTTGGGTTTTGTTGTGTTTTTTTGCCTTTGAATCTCTCTCTTTCTCTCTCTCTATCCACTCCATAACATTGTTTCATCTCCTCATCCACCAGGTTATTTTGAATGAGTGACAGACATTGTACATGACATACATAAAGATCTCAGAAGACGTTACTTTTTTCCAGAGAAATTAAATTTACTATGGGCACTAGCGATGCCCAATCTTAATCCCATCTGGGGTTGGAACAAATCAAAGCTGGGCTTCATTATTGTGAGGGCCAGACTATTTCTGGTCAAGCCTTTTTAGTCTAGCTTACTCCTAGACTGTAGCCCTGTGTGGTTTCCCCAACCCAAATACTGAGAGCATTGGAAGGAGGGGAGTCCAAAGCCTCCAGTTCCTTGCAGACCCTGAATGCTGCTGTGTGTCCTCTTGCCCCTGTGGTCCATCCACCAACACCTCTGCCAGCTTCTCACTCTCTCAGCCGCCTCTCCTGAAGGAGGATGCCCAGGGGAAATGATCGCAAATGCTGGGTCACCGTTCTTTATTTTATTTCTCTCCCAGATCTTGTCCCTAAAATTCCTCAATTACCTTGTTAACTGTCTAATGCCTTCAGATAGTGTATATTTTCTTCATTTTTTTTTGCTATTCTCAGGAGGAAGATTGGCTTTTATTCTATGTGTGTAGGACAATCACTTATAAAAATAACCCAGATTATCCACCCTTCCCTCTCTATATGCACATACACGCATATACACACGTATACATTATTTATTGTCGGGGCTCACAGAAAGATACTTCCATCTAGGGTGCTTTGGAATGCCGAGCACTTTTGAATGAAAGGAAATCAGAAGGCCCTAGAAGCTGCCTCACAGTCAAAGACTTTCTAACCTTCTCTTGTTTCTTCCCCTCCTCTAAATGCAGGGAAGGGCTCTCTCTAGAATTTCTTCATCCGAGGGCATTTCTTGCTAGAATAAATGCAGTTGTCTTAAACTCCTTCCCTAGGAATCTCATCAAATAACCAAGAAAGATTAACCACAAGAGAAGAGACTGAAATTCACCACCACACCCAGAGAGGCTTTTCGTCTACTCTTCTGCTGAGACTGTAGCTACGTCGTAAGACGGCCAACCTTTGCTCACGGCGCGGTTCCACCCCTCCCCTCCTGTGACTTCCCCACAATCTATTATTTGCCCTTCTGGCCCACTGATTTCCCCCTAAAAAATCACTGACTACCCTTCTAAAATTGCCTACAGCTCCCCGCTTCCCTCTCCCCTAGGAACAGGGGAGATGAGCTGCAGCCATCTGGCGTCTCTTTGCACCTCGTGTTTGTGTGGCTCCCAAGTGTGCGCGTGTTGATGATGTGAGCGCCTTTCTCCTGTGACTCTGCTATCAGCCGGTTCCCGCGACACTTCAGAGCACAGAGAGGAAGCTTTTCCTCTTCAAGCCTGCACTATGAATTAGACCCATGCTCTGTTTTAGTAGCATGGTATGCATCTTAGAAAGCGTCCGGCGTGCACACTATTAAATGGCTAGAAGGGTGGGAAATGAGTAAATCTAGATACTCCGAACACCGCAGGCCAGGAGCGGCGGGAGCTGGGGCGCTACCCGCCGTGGGGCAGGATTGAGGGCGTGAGAAGTGGTGGATCCTGAATGTCAATTTGAGAAAGACTTCTTGCTGATGACTCGGATCTGGAGTGTGAAGGAAAGGGGAGGGTCAAGGACGGATCCTGCGTAGTGACCAGCCTGGCCGGGGATCAAGAGTCCGTGGTCCACCGCGGACAGACCCACAGACCCTGGGACGCAAGTCAGCAGACGCAGCAGCTTCCCCCAAAGGTCCCTTCCACCTCAGAGTTGGGACTCCCCAGCGACAACGTGGCAGAGGACACTTACCCCTCAAGGGGGCAGGACTGTTTGTCAAGGGAAAAAGTTAGGCAACTCCCTCTAGCTGAAGCTGAACCCATAAGAAAGTTGTGTAAATTTAAATTCCAGCTTTTCCAAAAACCTCACTTGAATTCCTCCCACTGCTTCCAAACTGCACCCTCAGTGGCAGCGTTAGTGTCTCTGGGCCAAGATTTCCCAATGTGGGTTCTTCAGAAAACCCAGCCTGCAAGTTAATACACACTCTGTAGTGAGGAAGGAGGAATGGGAAGAGGAGGAGGAGGAGGAGAAGGAGGAAAGAAAGAAGAAGAAGGAGAGGAGGAAAAATAACAGAGGAGGAGGATTCTCATGACCAAGTTTGGGCAATGCCACGATAAACAGCATGAACCTGTTGAACATGTTTCTTTCCTGCAGGCCTTCTCAGTGCCTTTAATATGCTGTTGTACACTACGACTCTCTAACTATGATACAAGGTATGTAGCAGTTCCTGGACTTATTTTCTCTGAATGCCTATTAACAGCTCATGAAGTAATTTTGTTCTACTGAGCAGCTCAGTAGACACTGTTCTAGACTAGGGGACAACAATTATAGTCCACAGGCTAAATTCAGCTTGCAGTATTTTTCATATGTCTAGCAAGCTAAGAATACCTGTAAAATTTTTTAATGATTGGAAAAATTCAAATGAAAAACAGTATTTCATGACAGGTGAAAATTATATAAAATTCAAATTTTGGTGTCCCTAAATAAGTTTTATTGGAATATATCTGTCTTAGTCAGCTCAGTCTACCATAACAGAGTACCATAGGCTGGGCGATTTAAACAACAAACATTTATTTCTCACAGTCCTAGAGGCTGGAGGTTGGAGCTCAGGGTGCCGGCGTGGTCAGGTTCTGTGAGGGCTCTTTTCCTGGCTTGCAGGCGGTCGCCTTCTTGCTATGTGCTCCCCTGGCAGCGAGAGAGAATGAGCTCTGGTCTCTCCATCTATTCACAAGGCCACTAATCCCATCATGGGAGCCCCACCCCCATGGACTCATCTAGACCTAATTATCTCCCAAAGGCTCTACCTTCAAAGCCATCACGTTGCCGGTTAGCGTTTTGACATAAGGATTTTGAGGGGACACGTGGAGTCCGTAGCAACAGCCATGATCACTCACATACGTATCACCTAGAGCTGCTTCCGAGCTGCAACAGCAGAGTTGAGTGGTTGCAGCAGACACCGTGTGGCCCTCAAAGCCCAAAATATGTACAGTCAGGCCCTTGGCAGAAAATATTTGCCGACCCTCGCTCCAGACTTCCCCCACTCTACGGTACTGAAATATGTGTGCCCTCATTCTGAATTTCTTCACTGCTAACTCATTCCCTCAGCTCTGTTCACGACCCTGCCGGCAGGAGCCACGCCCTGTAATTTTCTGTCTGTGGCGGAACCTGGAACCGTTCTGAGAACAAGGACGGTGCTCAAACGTCCCTGCAGAGGGCTCCTTGCCAGGCATCCGGGATCTGTTAGGAGAGGGCATTTTTCAAGCAAGGTCACTGGGAGACATGTGGAGAATGACAGCTTTGAGAAAACACCTGCTGGGGAAACAAAGCCACTCTGTGTTACTCAGGACAAGCAAGAACGGTCTGCTGCTTGGAGAACACCCCGGCCCTGAGTGTACGTTGGCTCCTACGCAGACGGGGCCTTGATCATTTCTCTTTTAGGAAAGAAATTTAAACTACGCTGTTGAATCATGTGATATTGATATGTTAGCTTCAGAGCATTCAGCACTGTCAACTGGGAATCATAGTCACACCCGAGAATGCAGTTGATTTGAAAGTCAAGAGAGAGCAATGAAAGGCAATAATAGAAATAAAAACTGCTTCGTCGATGGGTAAGGTGCTGTGACAGCAACTTGCGAACACCATTCCGGTGAGGCCCATGTTCACACTGGCTCACAGCGTGTATAAAAAGGGAGGCCCACAAACCACATGCCTAGATATTTAACAGTCATAAATCAAGTTAACAAACTGTTCGGTTGTGTCTACCTTGATAAATACATCTTATAGCAACCTGGAAACCCCGGGTTGAATTTAGAAGTCTTGGGCTCCCAGGACAATGCTGGAATCTGGTGGCTTGGGAGGAGGCGGCCCTTGTCCACTAGCCTGCAGCCCACGCCCCACTTTCTCCATTTCTCCTGCCCCCACCCAGCCCTGCCCCACCTCCTAAGACATCTCACAGGCACCTGTGGGCGTCCAGCTCTCCAAACTCCAAATTCCACCCCCCCTCCTCACATACTGTCACCCCATGGCCACCCCTTGGGCCTAAGGGTGCACAGCTCGCTGCAGCTTTGAGGGCAGACCCCGGGGAGAAGCAGGCTTGGGACCACTGGGTGGGAGTTCCAGAGTCCCAGGTAGCAGGAGTGCAGTCTGGAAGGGAGGGGCAGGGCATGTCCTCTGAGCCCCACGGACTCCTAGCCCCACAGGAAGCCAAGGTAGGGCCTTTCTTGTCCAGGCCTCCGGGCAGGACCGACTCTGACATGGGGGACAGTTGTTTTCATTAGCAATAATCAGAATGGAGCGGCAACTATAGCTGAGTGCTCTGTATCTGCCAGGCACACGTTCACGTGCCTTACACTTGGTATTTTACTGAACGACAAATCTTCCCTCAACTGCACTGTCAAGTGGGATTTTTGTTTGCATCTCAGCAGGACTGTCACTTGAAGGCCATTGTCACTGAGGAGGACTTTCTAAGTCCCTCAGCACAAGGGGTGCAAGCAGAGGAGCCTCAGCTTATTAGGATTCTCCCCGGGGTAGGAGGACTCCCTTCCATGGGGAGGACCCAGCGTGGGTAGGAGGCCGTGAGGTCGAAGACATTAGAAACTCAGCACCTGCCTTGTCTAGTCCCAGGGACCTCAGACAGGAGAAGGGAGAGCAAGAGCCAGTGAAAACCTGGCCCCAGGTGTGGCCCACCCCTTGAAGGCTGGGATGCAGAGCCTTTAGAAACATCCAGAAACATATCCAGGAGCCTAGAACATCAGGGCCAGCAGCCTGCTCTCCCAGGCATCGAGTAGAGGAAGTTGGAGGCCCCAAGGAAAACCTCAGCCCTCAGCTTAGAAAAGGAAGAGGAAGAAGAAAGCAGTATCTCGCAGGTGTGAACTAGGTGACCCTGGGGAAGGGACCGCCTTGGCCTGTGTGCCACATGCAGGGGACCCAGTGCCCCAGCGACGGAGCATGGATTGGGTGAGCATGCAGGTGGGCTTGGAAGAAACCTGGGCAGCAGCTGCAGTATCTAGAAAAGTTTTCCTCCCTGATGAAGAGAGGCATGTGAGGTGAGAGAGATCTGCCTGTAAATGGGCTGAATGTGGAGTGATGGCTGGAGCAGCAGCAGCCTTCTTTCAACCAGGAGAGAACAAGCCTACAAAGCCCCCATCCCACAGAGGCGACCAAGCAGAAAGAGGGAAGGGACCCTGGTCCTTGATGACACTCCTGGGCCACCTAACCCCAGAAGTGCTTGTTTTTTTGCTGTTTAAGCCTTTTTTGCTGGAATTCTCCATGGCTCTCCACCCCAAGCATCAGAATGAAGATGAACCCTTTCCTGCTCAAACGTGGGAAGTTTCTGTTTTGCAAAGGGGCTTAACATGTTTGCTTTTCCTGGAGAAGGTAAAGGGAAGGCAGGAAGACCCCCTAAAACCACCAACATATTTTGTGAGAAGAAATTGTTTAAGCAGGAACTGTTCGTAGGAGCCAAAAAAAAAAAAAAATACTTGAAAGTATTTGATGAAATAAAGGCCATCTGGTTTAGCAACAGTTTTGATGGAGGCAGCAAGAGACAGACAGTGAAGAACCGAGGAAAGTGAACGTGAGGGTGCCCCCGGGGCTCAGGGCACCCCTGAATCACGTGCATTGAAAACTCAGTTTCCCTTCAGAGCCCGGGGACCAACATGCTGAGGGAGCCCAAGCAAGCCCAGTAAGCTCTCAGCGGCAAAGGTTCATCTCCAAATTAGGATCAATTACAAAACCTGGCCTGTCTACAGCACGTGAGTAAATATAACATGACAAAAGAAGAAAGGTTTCTCAGAGCCTGTGGACATGGAACTACTAATTGATAATTTACACAAACAATTCCAACCTAGCGCCCATGTGGCCGTGGGTGTTAGTGTACAAACCCACTTTGGTGAGAAAGATGAGATGAACAAGGAAGGCTTCCCACTGCTTCCCGGGCACAGGCCGGACTTCGTTTCCCAGCACCCCCGGCAGCTGAGCATGGCCATGTGGCCAAGCACCTCTCCGTGGAAGGGGGTGAAAGCAAGAAGCTACATCCAGGCTGGCCCGTCAGAGGCTGCCCTAGAATCCTCCTTCCTTCCTTCCTCCACCCCCCGGCCGGCAGCGAGGCAGCCTGAGGTCCTGACGCACCACGGTGGGAGGCAGGGTGCCACCTTTCCAGATGAGAGATGCATCCGCACCTTGCTAAACCTCTCAAGTGTGGGCACGGTGACCTGTTCTAGCAGCGGGCATCACCTGAACTAATTCAGCTGTCAGGACGGTATTGTCTGTGCCCCGACATCTAATAACATTTTTCGTTAAATAATAATAACCACAACTAATATTTATTGAGGACTGATGACCTCCCAGCTACTGGCCGAGTGCTTTACCAGGGTCATAGTATTGAAATCTCACCAACCCTCCTCCCCCGCCCCGGGATGCAGGTATGTGCGGTGGGTATCAAGGCTGCCTCTCCACGCCCATCCCGAGCCTCCCTGTGGGGTCGCGGTCCTGTGGTTAGCATGGGCTCGCCCCTCCCCCCAGCACCAAAGATGGACCCTGATTGCATGGAGGGTGGGCAGCATGTGCCCTCAGGCAGTTTACCAGAACGGAGCTCAGCAGCTCTGTTTGTGGCCGGGAGGAAGTGCCTGGTCGCTCCCGGAACAGTAACAAGCGTGCTTGAAGCCTGCGTGCGCTTGGCTGTCATCTTGCAACCAGGAGGGGGGCCACCCTGAACACAGAGCCGACTCACGAAGTTGGTCGGGGCAGAGTCCAAGAAACAGAACCGAGAAACAGAACCCGAGCCCGGTGCAATTATACCTCAATCCCAGTCTGGCAGAGGCAGGTGGCATTTAGCAAACATTCCAAGCGCTCACCTGGTGCGTTAGTCTGCCAGGACTGCCGCAGCCAAGCGCCACTGACTGGCAGCAGACATGTACTTTCTCACAGTTCTGGAGGCTACAAGTCCTTGCAGTTAGATTGGAGCCGTACGACTGGGTCTGGCCGGTGAACTCTACGTGGAAGTGGCGTGTGTCACTTCTTGGCTAAAGCAGGTACGAGCCTGCCATGCCCTCCCTCTCTGCCCCGCCCAGGACGCTCTTGGTAGCCAGGTGTCTCGAGGGGGCAGGCACCTGGATCTCGGCGTCAAGAGTGGAGCAGAGACCCACCTGGCTGCGACAGAGTGTTGGCAAGCAACAGGTGTACGTTGTGCTGTTCTGCTCCCCTCTGCTTTGGGTGCCCATAACCCTGATTAATACAGCCACCCTGGCCCTAAATTCAGGACTCCTAGATTGCCAAGGCCAGTAAAATCTCATTATTGTTTAAGCCAGATAAATATGGGGGGGCGGGGGGTGTTGTTACTTGCAGCTGAAAGCAACCCAACTCGTATGCCACTGCCACATCTTTAAAATTTAGAAACTAAGCTTCAGTAAAGTAGGGTGACTTGCTCAAGGTCACACAGCTAAGATGGGACAAAACTGAGCTTCCTGCCGTCTCCGATGCTATGGGTCACAATGCAGGGATACCCGCAGAACCATTAGGGATGCATATTAAAAATGCAGATTAGCTGCCTCCATGAATACTGATCAACCCGTCTCTGGATGAGGGGCCCAGGCCTGTGTGTTCTCACAAGCTCCCGGGGACCCCTGTCCACTCGAGGTTGAGCAGCTCTGGTCCACACCGGGAACCCCTCAGGGGCACAGTGTCACCTGTGGGGAACCGGTTAAGACAAATCCATTCCAAGTACAAACACCAGTCAGCTGGCTGCTATCCCTGCTACCGTGTGTTTGCTAGTGTTTATAAACACAGTTGAGAAAAGGGTCACCAAGCATAGCCCGTGGTCGTGGAAGTAAACAAGGATCCTCTCCGCGGGCTTTTATTTTTAACTTTGCCGTCAAGATGACAGCGAGCTTAGTTGTAGCGACTGATGGCAGCTTTCGTGCTGGATTGTGTCTCATAGCCTCCAAATCATAAATTCTGTGTTGAATCAGAAATCACTCATGCAGAAAATATCCTATATGTCATACAGAGATACAGAAGACAAAAATGCATTGCCCACAGAAACGGAGCTTGGGGGTGTTGGGCACGTGGCTGATGAGCAGGACAGACGTGGGTTGCAATTGCGACACGCAAACCCCCGCCACCCCCGGGACTGACAACGTAAGTTAAGCTAGAGGCACACGGCACCTGCGGAATTTAAAAGTAAGTAAATAAATAAAGATAATACATTAATACAGCCAACTCTTCTTGCCATGCACCGTCTCAGACTTTCCAGGAAGACAGACGGGCGGGGGAGAAACAGCAAGGCTGATTCATCTCATCTTGGGTCTGTCTTGATTCGCTGTCCAAATAATACAAGCTGGACTTACACGCTGCACAAGAGCTTGAAAAGGGAAGGGAAGAAAGAAACACCCTTGGACAGAACTTCAGTGGCCAAGCTGATGTGCTGAGCCATGTGCGTGTCTTTGTGTGGGTTGGAATCTATTTTCTGTGGGTTCGATGGATCATTATAGCACCCAGCATTTTCCAAAAAACGTCAGACAAGGTTACCACAGCAATTAAGCTGTCTGCCATCTGCAAGAGGCTTGGCTGAAGGTTTGCTGAAGTTAAACATATTTTGCAAAGAAAAAAATTAAGACTTTCGATGTTTTGCCTATCAGTCACGCTCAACAACATTAGGCCTTGGAGACTCTTAAGGGAGAATTATCCTCCCTCCAGGAGTAGTTTGGCATTGGCAGGCTGAAGCTTCAGAGCCCAAACGCAACACCACTTCTAAAATAACTTACTCCCTAAGAAACGCTGCACCTAATCTTGGAATTGGCAGAGTGAAAACTTGGCTGAGAAATTCAGCCAAGCAATCGAGATTAACGCTCTTTATCACCTTCCCAAATGGCGAGTTATTTTCAAAAACCCAGACCTGAATGTTAACTGGATTTCACATTCCTGCCCCATGGTTTCTTTAAAGCAAATAAGTGTCAAAAATGATGACAGTAAAACTTACGGTTTAGAATTCTGACGAGTGTCTGCAAAGCCTTGTATTTTCTCAGCCAGATTTCCCGGCTGAACCAAAGCTTTCACGAGAAAGGAGAAGGAGGACGGATTGTCTGTCTTCTGACCACACATGTGCCTGGAAACCTTATGATTATTTCCAGTTGCCCGGCTTTACTCTAGAGCTACTGTTTATTCTTTCTTGAGAAAAAATATTCCCGGAAGCAAAAAGCATGGTTAAAGGGGCAGGAGATGAATGTGTCTTCCTCATTTCTCTCCAGGAATGAATGCTGGGAGGGTTTTTCTCATCTTAAAGCAGTGGTGTGCTGGCAAACCAGCTCTCTGAGAGGAAAAACAAAATCCTGATTTGTAGCATTTGCCAGTTTCCGAGGTGTAAACATTCCCACCACTGCCGATTTCAAGCTCTCGATCATTTAACAACCAGATCACAAAATTCCTGAGTATTCAGCAATCACTTCTCAGAGGCCAGCTTCAGCTCACCACTCTCTGCAAGAGAGTTATCATTCTTGCCCATGATGCGTATTATTCATCTGATAGATA